>BMAU01013267.1:0-10246 GCA_019973935.1 Trichonephila clavipes
TATATTATTGTTCATTATTTAACATCAATTATAAATGCTAATTCTGTGAGGCTTAAAATTACCATTCGCTTAAAACTAATTATAATTTGAGCAACCATTTTAAAAAAATCATTATACATTTTTGTAAACATTGTCGAGCATTTGGCTTTGCACTCCTTACAATTCAGCTATTATATCAATAATGTTTTATTTTCTTATAAATAAACTCGGGCAAAAGAAGCGGGCACTTCAGCCGGTATACTTTTAATGCATCAGTGCTGCACAGAGTATTTTATAACTAATTAATTAATACTAAATTAGAACAAGTTTAATAAGTATTAACGACTTCCATGGGCTTGTCTTGCAAAGCAAAGTTTTATAAGGAATGCTTATGATTAGAAATTGACCCTCTGAATTCTTTTTCTATATTTAGCAGATATCTATATTTTTCTTCTAAGCAGCCACCGGATTTAGCAATATGTTCAATTTAAAACTTAGAGAAAGGAAAATTAACATAATAATTATGCTATTATTTTATTTATTTATTTTTGCTTAAAAAGTAGTATACAAAATTTAATACTTATGTTACTAATTTGTATAGTTTATAATTAAGATTGCCTATTGTAGCTTTAGCGTCAAGTGTATTATTATTGCATTCAGTACATTATTAATGTATAAGGGGGCGCGATAAAAATTGTGATTGAAAAGGGGGCGCCAGTATTGAAAGTTTGAGAAGCACTGCTTTAAATAAATTTATCCTCAAGTCTCGGACCTCCTCTTGGAATGATTGCAATTCGGGATTAAGGGGGTCAAGCGCTTTTTAATAATCCTAACTTAAACATTATTCCCATCTCTAAATATCTGGTCCATTTTCTACAACTAATCATGAGCCTTTCCCCGCTTACTTGCACAGGTTCAGTCTCCTTTCCTCCCCCAAATTGCCTCTGTATGTCGCCCGGAGACGCCGATCATATTACATTTTCCCCTGCCCCTTCACTTCTGATCACCATCTTGTTAACCCCATCCCGAACGCTCTTTATCCTTGGGTTAACTCTATTATTAATAATCGTGTCTTTCACAATAAATTAATTTCTTGCTTTGCTATTTTCAAATCTATATGTGATAGGTTGACTTAAATTTTCCTTTCCCTCTTCGGTTCTTACTATTCCTTGTCATTTTTTTTTTCTTTTCTTTCTAATTTTTTCTGCTCAATCTTTAAAACTTATTTTTCCCCCTCACATAATATACTGCCGGTTCTGGTTAACTCTTAGTCAACATTCTGAGTATACTTTAAGGTTGATTTCTTGGGGTTTTTTTCTCCCTTTAACAAAAATGATATCTTCAATAAATTTCGATAATTTCTCTTTGTTCCCCTTTTCTTTCTGTTTATTTATTTGTTTATTTTACTCAGCTGCATTCTTCCGTTATGTTTCTTTAAAATATAATTGGAGTAGGAGGTCTCGAAAAAAAAAGATAATCATCTTTCCTGTGCTTTCTTTTTTTAAACTGAAGATCAATTAAGGGGGAAAATATCAACAGGAAGTGTTAGCGCCAACTGGAATTATGATTTAAAAAAACATTTTATTTTATTTATTTTTATTATTATTTTTTGTTTCCTGTCTTTCTTTTTCTTTCCCCCTCGTGTTCTATGTCTGTTTCAGGGTCTTTCCTTCTCCTTAGAAGATAGCACCTGTGTATGTTTGTGCTTTTTTTTTTTTGTGTGTGTGTGTGTTTTATTTTTTTTTTTTTTTTTTGTATTTGCACTGTAACTGTAAAGTGCTTTTGCTATATTTTCCCCGGGTCTCAAGAATTTCGGGGAAGGTCCCCTCATTCGGGACCTTTTTGTGCATGTTTGTGGAGAACCCAATGGGTCTCACCTTGAACACCAAGAATAATTTGAGGCAAAGAACCACTAAGAGCCATTTTGAATAATAATAATATTTATTTATTATTATAATTTTTCTCAAAAAAATCTCTGATAACATATAATACTATTATGTTACGTCACTTAAAGGGGATTTACCTTTATATTAAATTAAATTACTAATAATACAATTAATTAATAATTAAGCTCAAGATCAAGTAAGGTCTACCAAAATAGGGAGACACGAGAAATACACGTACTCGAATTCTTAACTTTCATTAACTTTATCTAAGTCGTTTAAACTGACGCTTATTTTAAGCGTACGTAAATTATATTTACCGCTGGCTTATATCAGCTTTCTGGTACGTCTAGCAGCATCGACGTCTTCACGAATCTAATCTCCTTGAATCTTCTAAAAATGCGTTTAAAGTTGCTGGCTCAATAGCCTTCCATCATCTACCTTGCTAGCTTACAATACTCGACTTAAATACCTTATCTATTTTGCATATCCCGTTCATCTTTTTGGAGTTGATTGGAAATAAACGCGAATTTATATTCCCCAAAAGACGCCTAAAAGATTAGGTGGAAAGGTTCCGTACAGATTCGTCCGATGTTTTTTGTTTAATTTGCAAATAAAATAACTTCTCGGAGGGTCGGATGCAGCTCTAAACCCTTTGGGTGAGCTCGATTCTCTGGAGTATGTAAATAAGTAAACCATTTCTGCCATCACCTTTGCACAACTGTGTATGTACGTTGCAGGTGAAGACCTATTGCTCGTTATGACCACTCAACTTCACACATTCCAACAGTGCGACCACGTTCGAAGTCATTTCGTTGCGTATAAGATCTCGGAAAACGTCGTGATGGCATCATTCGTTTCTTGTCATGAGAATCACAACGGCGAAAAAAAGAAAAAAGAAATTTTCCACTTCTATTACCAGTTTTTATACTTTGCGAGTTGATCAGCAGAAATGCGAGCTACGACCACAATTCATGTTCATTGGCCTGGAAAATTTGAACATTTTTCATGTTCGTTCATGATATTTTCGCCTATGAAATTTCATTAAAATCGGACAACTCCTTCTTGGTGATTCGATTTTTTTGCTAAGGAGTGCATATATATAGATTTAAATCAAAATTTTCTTTAAATAAATAAAAATACAATTAGTCATAAGGCATTTTATCGTTTCCTTTCATTTAGTTTACAATAAAAAAAAATAATTTCATCTTTTACTATACACACGATTTAACTTCACCATTAGCGTAAAACAGTTTCTCCAATTTTCTTCGTCCGGCCACGAAACCTTTGTTTTCTTTTTGAGACATTATTTAACAACTAAGAAAAACGAAGATTTAACGTTGTTTCACCTCCAGTCTTTAATCTTCCAGCAGTAAAATTGACTTTCAAATTCAGAGCCTAACGATTACTTCTTGAACGGAACTGCTCATCCCACCATCACGATGAATCGATTCAAAGTTCTGAGTTAAAATGCTAATGAAAGGAAGAAATGGACATGCACAGTGGCAAAGAGTGTGCTTTCAAGAATCGAAATTCTTTACTGAATTCATGAATCCTTAACTAATTCCCTCCTAGGGAATTGTTCCCATTATTATTTTTTAAACCTTCAAAGTCGCGTCTTGGCGATCTCTGTTACGCGTTTGAACTGAATTCAGAGATAATAAATCTGAAGAACATTCGGATGGGTAATTATTTTGTGAAAGTTTCGGGAGTAAAGAGAATTTTTTTAGAGACTGGAAATGCATTAAAATAAAGAAAGGCTAATCAAAGCGAAATTTCCTCAAAGCTTTTGGAACATTTGGGTCATGAAAACAATAAAAGAACATTGTCATTTTCTTTTGTTGATTTCAAATCCCCATCGTCCTTATTTCTCTCTTTTTACGTCTTTTTCCTTTCTCTCTTAACCATAAGTTGTTCTACGTGAAAAAGGAGCACCGGAACAAACTGATAAATCACAGGAAACGATGCATGCGAAAATTCATTCTATGAAAGCTTTACAAAGGTTACGATGTACAAAAAAGAAAAACAATGAATATACTTTTGTCGTATCAAACATTCGATGTTTTTGTGATTTCCTAAAAGAAATATCTATCATTCATTAAGCAGTGGTTCGTACAAAATAACGAATGATTAGCAAAAATTTATCGGATTTTTGTTTTATATTTATAGTGTTCATGAGCATTAAAAAATTATTGATTACAATCAGGCTTAAGTATTTGAACAAACAATAAGAAAAACTTTCAGGACGTGAAAAAACCCGATTCATCTCATCAGATGACTGTGAAACTACCGTAAAAATCCGGCGTATAACGCACACCTATACTTCAGAGCTGAAATTTTCAGTTTTTAGGTATATTCGCCATATAACGTGTACCCCCTTTTTCATGAAAAACCTGAAATGCACAGATGCAATGTTCTTATGTTTTGAAGTAGTTCATTCAAGGTATTAACCCAGGCTGTTGAGAAAATAGCATACTTCTAGAAATATAGCTCTTTAAGTTCATAAGAAATGTCTTTTCTTTTAAATAAACAGTATTTCAATATATGCAAAGTATAATTTTTTCTATGTTTATTGTTTTTTATTTTTAAAGCCAAATTTTTATAACCGGCGTATAACGCGCATCCGTAAATTTCGATCTTGTTTTTGTGTTCAAAATGCACGTTATAAGCCATACTTCACGGTATAAATGAAAATTTATAAGTTACTAACAATAAAAATCTTTATTTTATGAAAAAACAAATCCACTTAACTTTAAGTACTGCAAAAAATATAACTTTTAATAAAAGAAAATTTTTTTCTGTTTTAAGAGCATGATTATATTGCTTAAGGTATCCGACTACGTTCGGAACCGTGATTTTAAAAAAGCGCATAAATGGATAATTTTCATGATACTTAAAGTTACTTAGATTAGACTACATGTATAAAATTGTTTTAAGGACATTTTGACAAAAAAATTATTTAAATACAATATTTTGGCAAAAAATTATCTTAGAATAATCTTTCTCAAAATGTTCTCATTTTGTGAAAAATGCTTCTATTATAATAATATTTTGCCTGTATATAGCTCAAACCTCTGTACAAAGGCTCCACTATCACTTTTGAAAACTTCACATTATTTTCAGAGTTACAACCAATTGAAATAATTATCGGCGTTTTTTCTTAAAATTGTTCCCCTCTGTTGTCGTAAAAATATGGATAAACCCACTTCTAAGTCATATATTTCCAAAATTCTAGTTGAACCTCCATACTGAGGTCTGAGCTATATACAGGCAAATATTATTATAATAGAAGCATTTTTTTCACAAAAGGAAAACATTTTGAAAAAAAAAAATTATTCTAAGTTAATTTTGCCAAAATATTGTATTTAAATATTTTTTTTGTCAAAATGTCCTTAAAACAATTAACCCTATACATATATTCTCTCTCTAATCTAAGTGACACTGAATACCATGAAAATTATCCATTTATGCGCTTTTTGCAAAATCACGGTTCCGAATGTAGTCGATACCTTAATTAATTAATTATTACATAATTATATATATATATATATATATATATATATATATATATATATATATATATATATATATATATAGTGCTTTTCCGTGGCTGAAAAATAATATAAATATCTTGCATACATAACTCAATATTACTCAGACTTGTTACATTGAAATTATGATATATAGTCCAGTAGAATTCTAATACTTGAAACACCAAATGAGTCTGTTTAACGTATAAAAACGAGAACCTAGAATGTCTTGATGAAAATTCTCTATATACTTATTTTTAAATTCACAAGATATAATTTTTGTACTTTATTTAATGTTTGATACACCTGCAAGTATTTCTTTTATAATTTAAGTTAAATATCTACGCTTCCCTGAGAACGAAGTAAACTAGTTTAATATAAAAGGTTTTAATATTTCATGAATATAGAGAAAATACTAATAAATTAAAGCATAAATTTAATCATGGGTGAGCAATTGTTTTAGCTAGAGGACCACATTATGGAAGCGAAGGATTCCAGAGAACCGCACTTTATCAAAAATGATTGTGTTTTAGTAGTTGTGCAACCATAAAAATCAATAAATATAAATTAAATAAAAAAAGTGGCAGTTTTATTCAATTTATTTACTGAGCTTATTTCTTATCATCTATAGCAGTGATTTCCAAAGTGGTCTATATGGACCCCAGGGGTCTCTGACGAACTGCAAGGAGTCCACGTCATGAAAAATAATATGGGGTCCATGAGCGTAAAAGAGGGTCTACGATAGCCTAAATTGGATCATAACTTTAATTTTAAAAAAGAAAATTTAATCAAGTGTGTACACCAGATATACCTATTTAACCCTTTATCTACCGACGGTAATTATAAGTACCGCTCACTTTAAAATAGTATAGAATAACTAATTTTGCAAATATTCTGCCCATACTTAGCGGGAATATTCTTTGAAATCCACTTTTCAAGATATATGGCAGCACGGTTCTATGATGAGTATTTTAGCGGGGAAGGCGAATAGTTCTATAGAGAAATTGCGTTTTCCGCTGAAGGCGTTTTCAGCGGATTGCAATTATTATCATTTTTATCCCAAAAATAGTTAATGCCAAAATTTAAGTGTCTTATTTTTGTGTGTGTGTGTGTGTGTTAATGAGGACCTTAGAAAAGATTTAACTCTTTATTTTAAGTGAACAGTATATATAATTAATTTTACAGTGGAATATCTTTAATTAATTAATGAGCTCTAACGGATTAAATTTTCCAAAGTTGAGTATTTTGTTTATGTATATCCCTTTTAATTTTCAATGTAGTGATCCAAAAAATACTGCATGAAAAAAACTGCAGTAAATCATAATGCAGTAGATAAAGGGTTAACAGCTTTACTAAATTTACTGAGATTAATTTGAAGTCACAAGGCCACAAATTAAAAAAAGGACTATACTTGTCACAGAAATATGACGTTTTAACCTATGTTCAATATTTAAATGCCCTTTATTCAGGTTTTGAAACTAGGTTTGGGAATACTTTGACTATGGTAACATCACAGTTGGTAAAGAATTCAAGTTGTCTCATTAAAAAAAAATGTCTGATTTCAAAAGGAACTGATTTTAATAGACCTAACAAAGATCTTACGGTATCCGACTACGTTCGAAACTGTGATTTTGAAAAAGCGCATAAATGGATAATTTTCATGATATTTAGTGTCACTTAGATTATAATACATGTATAAACTTGTTTTAAGGACATTTTGACAAAAAAATTTATTTAAATATAATATTTTGGCAAAAAAATAAAGTTAAGAATAATATTTTTTCCAAATGTTCTCCTTTTGTGAAAAATGCTTCTATCATAATAATATCTTGTCTGTATATATCTCAGACACTCTCTACATAGGCTCGACTAGAATTTTTGAAATATATATGACATAGCAGTGGGTTTATTCATATTTTACGACAACAGAGGGGAGAAATTTTAAGAAAAAAAAAGCCCATAATTATTTCAATTGGTGGTGACTCTGAAAATAAAATGAATTTTTCAAAAATTCTTGTTGAGTCTCTGTAGAGAGGTCCTGAGGCTATAGTACAGGCAAAATATTATTATAATAGAACCCTTTTCACAAAGAGAAGAGCATTTGGAAAAGAGCGCTATTCTAAAAGTTAATCTTTTCGCCAAGGCATATATCAAATGCATATTTTAAACTCAGGCTTTTTTTGTCACAATGTCACTTAGAAGCTAATTTTATCACGTAACCCATTCTAATCTGGTGACACTAAATATCTATGAAGGAAATATATTCATTTATGTTGCTCTTTTAAAATTGTGGTTCTGGACGTAGTCGGATATACTAAAGTAAAGTTTAGAAACGAATGTGAGCAATTTTTTGTCTTTAAAAGATATACCTGTTATTTATCCCGTATTATGGAACTTATCCCGTATTATGGAACATCTCAAAGAAAGTTTTTTAATTGCTTTTCCCAGAGCGGGAGAGAGTTTCGGCGTTGCTTCCAATCTGCAAGGTAAAAACAAGAAAGAAAAAAAAAGAAAAGATTGGATTCTACTAACCGAAGAGAGATTTAGAGTTAAATCGGAAAAGATTAAAGCCAAATGTTGAAATTTTATATTGAAGCAAACAAATTCATCCCACCCATTAAAAACATTTGTTATTTTCATGCAACAATTATTTCATACATTAATATTATATTTTTAATTTAATATTAATTCACACGTGTTTCTTAAGTTTTAAACACTCTACTTAACTACAGCTAGAAACAAAACTTTAAAAGTAAGTAGTGCTATACCAGCTGTCAAAAATATTTAATTTGATAAATGTGAAAAGATTTAATATTAGGTATGTAGGGGGTCTCACACAAAACCAAAAAACATGGCAAGGGGCCTATGAGACAAAAAAGTTTGGGGAACCTCTCTGATCTATAGTTACAAGCATTTTTAATTTTAGAATCAATTTGATGAGAAAAAATGTACCCCGTCTCACTTTTCTTTTTTTTGACATTAGGAATGAGACTGCTAGACGAGAAATCTCATCCCAGCTCAGCATGATTGATCTCAACTAACTTGCATATTACATTTACTCTTGTTGATCTTCATTGCAAGGAAAAATTTAATCACAACTATGCGTTTACCGAAATATAGAAGCCATTTATTGTCTATTTGATTTTTGACAGCTTTAGCGGGTTGCTATTTTCCCATCCTTGAATTAAATAATAAATGTTTCACGAACGAATGCTTTGTTGAACTATCAAATGATGTGTATTAAAAATGTATGATTTTCCATAGTTATTAATTTTTCACGTCATTATGTAAAAAGGATAAATATGGCTAAACATCACCATTTTGAATATGTGGACGCGAAAATGTCCCCAAATCCTTTAAAACAAGTTAGTCAAAAGTTCGAGACTGACGAAAAACATTTTCTTCCTCTATTCCGAGGATTTTTTTGCAATTATTTTTTTCAATAAAATCCTGACATGGGTTACTTTATTCCCTACTTCTTTTGGGATTGAGCTTTCAAAACAGATCAATATAAGAAACTAAATTTTTTCTTTTCTCCAAGCAACATTGCTTCTTTGGAGCCTAGGACCCCTAAAAATTTCTTTCTCTTCCAGCAATCATTAAGGGTTGGTAAAAATATCCCGTTTCGCAATAAGAGAACAGTGCTTTATTGTCCAAAAGTATAGAATTTCTAAAGATAAAGAAGAAACAACTGCCTGTTCTATTCCACAAAAGAGAAAGAAAAATAGGACTTTTTAGTATTTCACTAGCCAAACGAAATATTTTAGACTTTGTTCTATTCAAGGTATTTTAGTTTCATCATCAAGAAAATCGATAAATCAACTTACGTAGTTCTGCAATCTATTTCAATAACACATCTGCAGTAGAGATATAATCTAATATAGAGAACCAACTGGTAATGAGGTGAAAATAGCTCAGTTAAGAGAAAGCAGAAAAGTATTGAATTAAGTTACTGAGCAATGAGGAAGACAGCTCAACTCTTCCTTTGCTTCAAGATTGAGTATATAGCCTTTGTTACGTCTCGATAACTTTGTATGTCAATAGAGTGAAAGCTCCCGTATTTCACTCAGCAAATCAAAAACTAAATAACAAATCTATAGAAGCTAAAATATAGGAAGTTCTGGAGCTATATTTGGATTTTTGCATGTAATTTGATTATTCACTTACAACTAGGGGATTTATTCACAGAGAGAGTGTAAACGGCAGGGAAATGACATTAAAAATAAAACTAGAAACAGGAAAAGAGAGAGAGAGAGAGAGAGTGAGAGAGAGAATATTTGTCTAAGAAATAATAAATTTGTGAATGAACACTAAGATTGCTCTTTCAGATTTTGGTAGACTTGATGGGGAAGGTATAAAATTGCAGTAGTTTAACGTCAATAAAGATTGGCAAAATAATTAAATTTGTTTGACTAGAAAAACCCTTTGTATAATTAGCAATCAGGACTGAAAAGGTAATTCAATATAAATTTAAAGAGTAGGTAGTGGATGAAACATAATAATTTCAATAGGTTTATTTATATCCTTAGGAATTATTGATGTGATATTATACTTTCCTTTAACACAAATAGAATGCACAATGATTGTAACTCTTTTAATTAAAAAATTTTGTTTTAGTTTTGGAACTTTTTTATAATGTTGCAGTGGCTACTAAGTTGCAAATAATTGGTAAAAGAATTCAAGTCACACACAATTAACAACAATATTATATCTTAAAGAATTTACATACAGTCAACACTTTCATCATCTGAGAACCGAGATAAATAAAAAATTTGTTTTTGCATCACATATTCCTTGGATTGTTTAAAATAAAAAATGAAATACAAGATCAGTAAAAAGCATAGCAATACGTAA
>BMAU01013272.1:0-10124 GCA_019973935.1 Trichonephila clavipes
GCACGGGCTTTCTCTACTTTTATAAATTTTCCCTTTCCTTCACAAAATCAGCACTTCTAATACTCTTTTTCTAAATAATTCTACTCTTCTTTTTAAGCCCGGCGTTGCTCGGGCTTAAAACCGAGATTTTGACCGAGTGTATAACTTAAAATTCCCTGTTTCGAAATTTTTTCGCTTCTTTTCTTTGTCAGACAGATTTATTCCCACCCTCCTCCCGGCGTTACACGAACACTTTTAAATGCATACCATATTGTCATGGAGATTCCCCTTCCCCTCTGGCTATCAGCCGTTCCTGGTATGTGTGTGTGCTTTCTATATTAACGTCATTACAAAATTCGCGTGGTAATTTCCCATAATTAATTATTACAGCCCTTTTAAAATTTTGGTTACCGCAGAAGACCCGCCGTTGAATCTGTCGAGGGTTTAAGTGTCCTAGCGTTGGTGTGATATGGTAGTTAAGAGAGATGGGTACCAGCTCAAGTCTCATTCTCGTCACTTGACAATGGTTCAAACTGTCGAGGTGCGTCGCCAAAAGCTCTCGAGTAAGTGAATTCGTGAGAATTTAATATGTACTCACTCCCTTTGCAACGTTTTACGCCCCGGAAATAAAAATGTACCTTTTTAAAATTAGTTTATGTTTCGAAGAGTAGAAATTTTTATAATTACAAAATTTCATAACTATATAGTAAATGTTGAATTAAAATTGAGAGCATTTTTTAAAATGTTCGATACACGGAAAAAAGTTTCATGCAATTATTTTTATAAATGAAGAAGTTATAAAAAATTTGAATTTGATAAGAAGTTATTAAATATTTAAAAATTGAGTATTTTTTAAAAAATCGTTAAGAAAAGTTTTCGGCATTTGATTTTTGAATCACTAACTCTAAAAGATCAAAGCATATATATGTTTTTTAAAAACCCTTTTCATATAAACGCATCGATATTGATTGATTTTAGAAAAAATCATAAAATATGTAAAGTATCATTGCTTTTTAAAAAATAAATAGATAAAAAAAAAAGCATATTGTAACTCGAGACAAAATAAATTATCTTTCCAATTACAAAGTTGCTGGAAAAGTTATTAAATGCACGAATAAAATTTTGAGTATTTTTTAAAAATCATTAAAATTAAGCAATGATGTTTTTTCAAACCCGGGTACAAACTGTAGTAATCAAGCTCTCCGCCGATCGCGCTACTATATTCCCGGGGAAAAAGAAGTGAAAAGACCTTTAAAATAAAAGGTCATATATTCAATTTCGCCAAATCTGGTGATTTTCAATATTTATAGGCGCATTTTTTTCTAATGTAACCTTTCATCAAACATGACGGGCACAGAGGAAAAGAGTCATTTGGCGCCAGCCAGGTTTTTGCCGCCAAACCCTTGGCTATTGTAAAAACTGCGTTATTTGTTAAAGTTTTAAATTTTTAGGGCTTCATTTTTAAGTTAATGTCTTCAAACTTCATATATCGATTGCAAAAAATGGTGATTTTTAAACAAAAAATGTAACAAAAATAATGCTTAAATATTTCTCGCAAAAGGTAAAACGAAAAACATAATTTTTTTCTTAAAATAACCCATAATTTTTAAATAATTTTTTTATCTTTGTACAGATTACGGATAATATAATTCTACACACGAAAAAAAAAGTTTCGATAGATTATTTTTATAAATAAGGAGATTATTATAGGTATTTAATTAAAATTAAAATTTTAAGTATTTTTTGAAAAATCGTAAAAGAAAAGCTTTTACATTTTATTTTTTTAATGACTGATTCTAAAAGAGAAAAAGCATAAACTTTTTAGTGTAGAGTATCATTTCATTAACGCGAAAGAAAATGCAAACGGAACGATTTAGAAATCATTTCATAAAAACGTATCTATTTTGACTAATTTTAGAAAAAATCGGAAAAATAGAAAAATATCATCATTATTTTGTAAAATAAATTATACCGTATCGTGGCGAAGTAAATAATCCTTCTGATTCTGTAATTATTTTTGTCTGAGTCTCATAAAAAAAAAAAATAGATCGTGTTTTTAAAACGTAGGGATAAAAAAATTTCACCTCGGTTTTCACTCTGTGTGGTGGTGGAAAAACAACACGCAGGAGTAAAACAAAGGTTTTTAATTAATATCTTTTTAACTAATTGCAATATTGGAATATAAATGGTCAAAAAACGGATTTTTTCGTTATTCCTGATCTTTTTGGTACCTTTGGCGAGTTCTGCGTCGTGCGATTCGTGAGGAAGATAGACGTAGAGAAAAACTTAGATAGATAGGTTTTGTTTTACCTACGAATTTTAATCGTGTAGATGAACAGTGTTTTTATTTTTTCTATAAAAGCTATACTTATTTAACAGAATATGTCAACAAAAATTTTCAGATTGAAATGGACAATTTTTTAAGTTTTTTATCATAAGATTAAATGTTAAAAGTTATGCATTCAGGCATTATTTTTAAGTAAGGTATAAGCTTTTATGAGAAAGAGAATAAATTTTGATATTGAGAAATATTTTAAATGAATCCAAGAAATGTATTGAATACATCCTGTCATTTTAAGCTGGCATCAATTATGATTTATAATTTTGAAAAATTAAATAAACATTAGTAAAGAAAAAGTGACAAAAATTGAAACAACAATAAATTTTTCACTTGCAATTTTTTTTTACTAGCCAAATTTGATGATTTTCATGTGTAATAGTCTCCAACTTTCTAGAGTAATCCATGAAAAAAGTGAAGTGGACGTGGTGAAGTAGATGTTGTGTGTCAATTTGGCGCTAAACTGGTTTCGACACCAAAACCCTTGGCTTTCCGCAAAATCACGTTTTTTTTATTAAATTATTTGAGGTCTTTTATTTTAAGATGATGTTTTCCAAATTTCACACATCGACAATAAACAACGATAATTTTAAAGAAAAATGTAAGAAAAAAAAGTACTAGATATAGATGAACTCTCGCAAAAAAATGGTATTAGACGACAAACACAAAAAAAGTTTTTAAAAATCTGTAATTTTTAAGCACTTTTTTTCAATATAATCATGCATATCACTCATAATATTGTTCTACAGACGGAAAAAAGTTTCCTGAAATTATCTTTATAATTGACAAAGTTATTAAACGTTTAATTAAAATTTTAAGTATTTTGGAAAAATTAAAAAAAAAACGTTTTCGACATTTTATTTTTAAATGACTGATTTTAAAAGAAAGAAAAACATGAACTTTTTAAGCATTGAATATCGTTTCATTAACACGAAAAAAATTCATACGATTTAGAAATCATACTCATAAAAAACTCATTAATTTTTATCCTTTTTTGAACAAATCGTAAAAATAGGAAAATAATTTTTGTTTTATAAAAAAATTATGCCATATCGAGGTGAAATAAACGATCTTTCGATTCTGTAATTATTTTTTTGTCTGAGTTTCACAGCAAAATTAGACAGCTGTTTTTCAAAACGCAAAAACTGTATAAAAAAATTTCCCTCGTCTTCATTTTGCGTCGTCATGCACAGCGGAATAAACAGCCCACAGGGAAAACAATAATGCGTTTTTAAGGTTTTTAAAAATTAATATCTTTTCAACTAATTGCAACATCAGAATATAAGTGGTCAAAAACAGCTTCCAACTGATTCCTCATATTTTAGTACCTTCGGCGAGTTTCTGTGTGGTGCGGTTCATTGAGAAGATAGACATATACATACTTTCATAAGATTTGTTGTTGACTAATTCCTCATGTCTAGCCGCAGGCTAGACCAGATCCATGAGCCCAAGAGTCCTCAGGAAATCGTACACCAAAAGGACTGGAATAGATGTCCCTCTCTCTATCAAGCCCTGCACAAAGCAAAGGATGATCTGGAGTTGCCTGCACCAAATTGCATTTATTACCATTCTCGTAAATTTTCTGGCCTAAGTGAAAGGAAAGGCCTCTAGTGTCCACTCGCATGTTTACTAATAGTTGTTTGGACAGTACCTCTCTGCCACCGACTTGATGGAAGGGAACCACCTGGGGCCTGTTCCTATTATACCAGGGGTGAGTCGGAGGAGTCTTCCATAGCTCTTGAATCAGATTTCGTTTTAGAAAAAATTTCCGAAGTTCAAAGTTCTTCTCGACATCAAATCAACTTCAGTGACACCTTCCTTGGCTAAAGGTCAGCTGTGTCATTGCCAAAGACCAATGTGGGGATGGAATCCATTGGAAGTATATCTCATGTTGCTGGGAAAGTTTTTTATGATTTTTAAAAATTGAGACCGATGTTTTGTCTCCAACATTTGTCCAGTCACTAAGGTGTTGGATAGCACTTCGGCTATCACATAATATCCATATTTCTTCAGAAGATATCACCTTCTTGATGATTCGAGAGCTTCATCAATGCAATTAACTCGGATCTAAAACCAGAACAAAATTCCGTATTCCCAATTTTTTATATTATGAGAACAATTAGAGCCTTTATAAAGATGCCACTACCACATGAGTTTCGATCGTCTTTGTTACCGTCCGTATAAATTTGCATTGCGGCAGCTGAATTTATTAGCAATCTCCAATGCTAATTGACGTAAATATTCAGGGCGTATCTTGAGTTTTGGAAAGTATGAGTCCCCATTTCTGGTTTAAAATGGACTTCTAGGGCAATCCCCTCTGAGGTTAAATACATTCTTCAAAAAAATGTTCTTCAACGTCCTGATCTAATCAGGGTCCATCGCTTGCATTAGAGAGAAAGGACTGTCTCTTTTTAGTCTGTGTCTGTTTGTCCAGGGTTATGAGATGCAGATGTGCAGTTATAATCTCCGTAACTGTAAAGTTTACAAAGTACTTTGAGCATTAATTTCTTCTCAGACCAAGAGCATGATATCAGCTTCGAGTTGAAACTAGATCTGTGGGACAGCTATGTTGCATGCCAGTGATAATTCTAGCAGCGCTTGACTGTACTCGGTCCAGTTTCGCCAAATTAGTAGGTGATGCACTAAAATAAATTTGAGAGCCATACTCTGAGACAGGTCTGATCAAAGAGGTGTATGTCAGTCTGAGAGTACCAACATCAGCACCCCAGTCCCTTCCAGCGATGTATTTCAGTAAGTCCAGTCTCTTCCTGCCTTTGTTTATCACTTAGTCTATATGCTTGTTGCTAAGTATCTAAGGATCCAATGTAGCCCAAATATTTAGGCAATTTCACAGAAGGATTCTTTTTTCCATAAAAAAATTTTGGGTTGATAATTGTATAAACGTTGATTAGTCGTGAAGAAGCTAGAGGGTGGCTTTGATACATTAAAGATCCAGTTTATGTTGCTCAGCAAAAATTTGTATGTCAGAAAGGGTAGTATTGATCGCGGTTTCTATATGGACGACGTCGGGAGTTGGTGTTCCAGAGGACGATATCATCAGTGAAAAGCACCACCTCCCACCTTCCAGAGATGATTTTCTCAATGTCCGCAGCCTATAAGAGAGAAAAGAGCGAGAGCTCAAGACTTGGCTGTGCCACAAGGTTTCCAGATAAGAGTCTCTAAATCTCACTCTGATCTCTCGATTTTTCAAAAAGTCGAAAATCCAAGATAGGGCTCTGTTTCTAATGCCAAAGGTGTTGAAAAGCTTAATGATTAATTTATTTCTCCAAACTCTATCAAATGCTTTTGAAAGGTCAAGAAAAACAGCAACTGTATGATGTGATGGTCTAAGGTTCTGGGGGAGTCTCGGACTCTCTGTCCGAAGTACAAAATCTGATACGCAGTAGAGTGTCCCCTTTTAAAACCATATTGTTCGATTGAGAGCAAGTCATTAGAATTTAGATAGTAAGTAAGTCGCTCAAGAATAATTTTTTCCATAAGCTTACAGGAGAAGTTTGTTAAGGCAATCAGCCTGAAACTTTCAGGATCGCTAGCTTTTTTGCTTGATTTCCTTTTTTGCAGGACTCATCGAGATCATCAATAGACCTACATTCAATGGGAGGTTTTGAGAGCAGCCCATGATCAACTATGTCTCTGTACTTCTCCCCCAATTGGCCTTTTTAAAGTTCCAAAAATTATTCTTAATTAACTGAGTCATTTGTTTCCACTTTAATTCTACTAATATGGGTGGATGGTCACTTTCAATGTTCTGTAAAACTGTCCACTTGCAGAAAGGGAAGATGTCTGAGCTGACAATTGACACATCTAAGGCTTCCTCGGTATGATAGCTGCTGTGAGAGGGAGTAAGTAGGGGAGCCGTCGTTTAGAGCAAGATGAGCACTGTCATCCATAAGGTTATGCAGTTCTACCCCTATCTTATTATTAATTACGCTGCCCCATGAATTATGTTTAGCGCCCAGGTCGCCAACAAGTAGATTTGATTCAGATATGTCAAGCAGATTATCAGGCAGACTTTTTTGATTGGGAGGGATGATACATGTTAGAGATGTTAAGATTTTTTCCTTCCAAATGACATTTAAGCGTTGGATTTCCAATTCCGAATCAGTAAATTGTGGATTATCATTAGTACGATAGTTGATATCCCTTACAAGAAAAGCCAGGCCACCGCCTCCGCCTTCTTGTCTCTCAGAACGAATTATGTTGTAGCCCCCTAATTTTAAGCTTAACACCTTCTTTCAATTTTGTCTCCTGAAGAGCAATAATTTGCACCTCCAGAGATTCAGCAATGTCCAAGATAGCGTCAAGTTTAATCCTTGAAGCATAAGTTGATATTCTATTTATATTGCAGTGCATGATTTTAAGAGACCGATATTTAGCTGGAGACCGTTGCAAATTATTCGAAGAGGGCCCTCTGCCTAAACCCTCAGCGCACTCCTAATTATTCTGCGCGACGAGGGATGCAGCATGTTCCAAAGAAGAAGAGCAATTCATGAAAAAAGGAAACGTGGTACAGCCCCTGAAGTTCGAAGACCTGGAGCACCCAAAGGTAGGGGACTGATTTGGCTCCTTCACCTACAGGCCTTAGCTGAGCAAAATGGAGTGGCCTTCACGCCTTGGGTGGCACTACCGGGAGTAAATACTCCCGACGTACATCGCCCACTCCGCCCAGGTACACCCCCTCGCCACTTTGAGGTGGCCTGCAGGACTGAGGCGGGACTTTCAAGGATACTTTTGTTTAACTACGAATTTTAATCGCGTAGATTCTACGTATATATAGTTTTTGATATATTAATGCCCCTTGGTGTTTTTCTAATCTTGTGATGGTAATTATCCACATTTTCAAATTTTTGACTTTTAAATTTTAATGATTTTAATAATTTCGGCATATGTGTTTTCATACTAACCAACCCAATTTCCATTGGGGAAGGTTGTTTCCATCCAGCTAGTTTAACCAACTTATGAGTTCTGTATCTGAGGTTACAATGGGTTGATTTAAACTTAATTTAAACTTTTATTGTGATCACCGTTTTGATTTTTAATCTCGATATTTCTTAAAAACCTAATTTCTTGTTTTATCTTTCTCAAATTTTTTGTTTCATGCTAATATATATATATATATACACTGCTCAAAATAATTAAAAGGATATTGTGGTTTTAGGTGGATCTTGTGCCTGGGAAACTTTTTAGCTGATTGATACAGGGTCGACATATGTAGTAGGTTATATGAGAATAAGTTACACATGTTTGGCAGAAAAAATGCATTTCATTGCGCATTTGTGTACAAAAGGAAAAAAACACAATTTGTGCATATGAGAAAGAACGAATAAGAAAAGGTATTTTCTTCAAAGGAAATCATTTTCAGTAGGGGGTATAGTTTCCACGGAAGGCCAGCAACGTTGAGCACCTTTGAGGCATGGGGTCAATGAGGCTATTAATCACGAGTTGGGATATTCTGTCCCACTCTTCCAAAAGAGCTCTTTCCATTTCTTGGAGAGTTTCTGGGGATGGTCGGCGGCCAGCAACTCGTCTTCCTAGAGCGTCCCGAACGTGCTCTATTGGATTCATGTCTGGAGAACACGCTGGCCCTTCCATTAGTACGATTCCTTCCTCCAAAAGAAAATCCTCCACCAGGTTAGCACGATGTGGCCTGCAGTTATCGTCCATTAAAATGAAGTCATCTCCGATTGCTGCAGCGTAGGACTACAATAGTCTGAGTGATTTTCATCCCTATATCATGAGCAGTCAGAGTGGGTCCATCTCGAATGATGGAGAGGTCTGTGCGCCCGTCAGTGGAGATGCCACCACACATACACCAACACTCCCCCATCGCCAAATCCTGACACTTTCGTGCACAAACGCAGGATTATTCCTACTGCCACGGTCCCTCCAGATGAAAATACGTATATTATCCGGATGAACAGAAAAACGGGTCTCGTCAGAAAAAGAAAATTGCTCCATTCATTCCAGTTCATACATGCTCTTGCCCACCTCGCGGTCGCGACAAAGATGCCTTGATGTTAGCCCAACACAGACCATCGGTTTGCTAAAAGTACAGATTCCACACCATGGAACTGGTTTCGACAGTCTGGGAGTTGAAACTGTGCGCCAGTAGCCGAGCGAAGTGTGCGAAGCCGGAGAAGAGAAGCGTTCATATCGCGCGTCTCGAGCCGTTAACACTAAATAACGATCTTCATTAGACGTTGTTGCCCGTCTACGACCTTGCCCAGGTCTTCGGCCTGCACTTCCAGTCTCCAAAAACGGTTCCAGAACCTGGAAATCACACTTTGTGACACTCCAATGGCTTGCGCTACTTCGGCTTGAGTTTGGCCCTCTTCTAACCTACCAACAACTTTCCAAGCTTCTGAATCGGTTAAATGACTTCGCTGAGACATCGTTCTCATCTAAACAAAGCAGTCACTGAATGACAATCATCCTTGTCTTCATTTGAGTTTAAAGTCAAATTTCATTCGCTGCCGCTGAAGCGACGTTTTTGACGCCCAACTCAAAATTAGCATACTCCATAGATTGAAAATCAGAAAAATTTGCATTTGTGATTCTCTTCTTCCGTTTACGGCAAAAAAATTTCGCTTACATCTTTATTTTATATAAAACTTACAATATCCTTTAATTGTTTTGAGCAGTATATATATATATGTAAGGATAATTAAATTAGATTAAAAAATCAAATTCCCTATCTAGCACTTGACTCCATCCTTCTACGTTCTCATATTCAAGTATCAAACTAATCACCCATTTATTTCTTCCGAACATATGGCCTAGACAATAAATATGTCTATTTCTAGGTCGTTAGATTTAATAGTCAACATATGTCAGCATTAACTTGCAAACACCATCTTCAAAGCAGCGACACTCACCAGATGTTTTTCACGTGTTATTCACGTGGAACCCCAACATGGCGTGCTTTTTCCTCTCTGCCTTTAGCGAGAGAACAGATATAGACACGATCGAAAAAACACCTTTCTTTTTTAAACTTTAATCTGATTCTGTCTTTAATATCATGACATATATATATATATATATATATATATATATATATATATATACAAAGAAATGATGGATAAATTAAATGTCCTACAAAATTAGAGGTATATTTATATACTAGTGTGCAAAAGACTAAGCAACTTTTCAGATTAATTTTTAAAAAATTAACTGATGATATGAAATGTGCAGTACAGAAGCACAAGATAGCACTTAAAGATTGATGAAAGCATCGTAACCCGAAACTAATCTTTACTCCTTCATTATGGAACAAAGCAGAAAAAGGCTTTAGTGTAAAACGGTGTCTGGCTATGAGGCAGAGCAACAAACCAAAGTCCTTTAGGGAGACTTACTTCTCACTACGATGGTTGCGTGGCATTGTCCGTTTATACTGAATGCCAAATTATTCAACAGTTCTAGAGGCATGATTTTCCACTCTTTACGAAACATCTATTTCTGCCTCCGAAGGATGCAATCTTGCTGCCAGGTGTCTTCCTAAAGCCTCCCACACATGTTCGAGGGGATTTAAATCAAGGGAGCGGAATGAAACCGCGTCTTTACCTCCATATCAACTGACACTACGAATCGTCGCTCAGGCTGAAATGACTGTCATCAGTAAACAGAATGTGACTCCATGGATGAGATGTCCAGTCTTTGTATTTTTTGTCTGCTGTAAATGACTCCAACAATGGGTTGCTCTTAATTGTATGCAACGTTCAGGACGAATGAATAGATCACTATTATGCAGACGTTTGAACACAGTAAACCGTGATACCTGTCGTATCAC
>BMAU01013281.1:0-45000 GCA_019973935.1 Trichonephila clavipes
TGACAATCTTGGTTTCGGAACCAGTTCACTCCAGGCTCAAACCAATAGGATAGTGGAAGTGAAATCTAACATTTACTTTATTTGGATGGATTTCGTGTCTCACAAATAATGTAGTGTGGTGCAAAGATGGAATTTTGTAAACGTGACAAAGCAATTCAGTTGTTCATTTCTTTGCTTTTTAGCTGAATTGTTTTCCTACACATCTCCTAAGTAATAAACTTAATAAGTTTAAGAGGTTCGATTCTTTTATCCCTGATATTTTATTTTTCAAAATCAAAAGAGATATTCCTGGTTTTCTAAGCTGTAGAATCGGCGAAACCGTAACGACAGTTAAAAATCAAACTAAAACTAGAAATCAGAGTGCACTCATATGAAGAGTGACGGCGGATTTGTTTCGCCTTATTAGTTTATTAATTTTTTCAATGAAATTATAATTTTTTCAAGTTGAAATCCAATAGCGAATATCAATGATCGAATAGAGTTATATGTAATCTAAAAAGTCGTGTTGAATATAAATTACTTATCTAATCATTCATATGATTCTTGAACTTGTTTGATGGTGAATGGATATAGTTGCCAGTATACTTTTCATGCACAATCCCGGAAATGTATGACCAGGTCCTACATACACAAATTTTTTGCAGTCTTTTGCACACAAGAATGCATATATTTCGATAGTGAATAATATTTATTACTCTGTATATGTGTAAAGTTCTTCCTTATAATATTAATTATTTCATTTTGTAAATAAGGTTTTATTTTATTAAATCAATTCTATTTCTCACAATGAGCTGTCATTTATTTATAAATATTCTATATTCAGACAGGCATAGAGCTGAAACTAATAATATTTCCTCAATGGCGTAACGGAGAATATTAGGCCTCTCCCCCAGTAAAATCATATTTTGCCTTTGATTTTTATAAATTGGTTAAATACGTACTTAATGTCTGTCAGGGTTTGGACCCTCATAAATATCTCCCTCCCCCCTGCAATGGGGGTGTACTTTATGCCATTGATTTTCTCAGAACTTGAATTTCATCCTTAGATGGGGGTAGATAGGAAAATTCATTTGAAATGCATTGTTCACTTTAAAATTATTTCCAACTACCATTGTAGTGATTAAGCTGACTTAATTTTCAATGCAGTGACCTTAGAATAATTCTGGGGATTCTGAATAACTCTCCATTGGTTTTGATGGAACTTTCATAATTCAGCATTTTTTTAAGTTGTAAAAATATTCTTGTTAATTTCAAGCGAAAACTACTGCCGTTTATTGCTTAGCTTGAGAGGCCTCTAGGGACTTAACCACTTAAATAAAATAAATAGAATTGTTCCTAGATTGCTTCAGAGTACAATACTAAGACAATAATTCTAGAAATGTACAATTTATATAACATTCGGTTCAGACTCCATTTATGAATTATTTTCCAAATCGAATTTACCATTAGGCTTAGCTTTCCGGTCGTTAAGAATATTTTTTAATGTAGCTCACGTATATTTCATGTATGGTTACACGAACAAATGCAATAATCCCAAAGTTCATTATACTATTCGATTTATTTTCTGTTGCATCAATTTATATGACGAAACGTTCATCGTATATAAGTAAATATTTGTAAAGTGAGATATTTTTCAAAGTAACTGTGAAGGAAAAAATAACCTTGAAAAATGAGGAATATGGAAATTATAGCGTGTTCAGCTTTTTAACATAGGACAATGTTTCTCAAACTGTGGGGCGCGCTCCCTTTGGGGGCCGAGATTATTTTGCAAGTGGGGCGTGAGCATATCAAAAAGTCAAACATAAAAGATTTAAAAAATTGCAAAACAAAATACATTCTGACCTAATAAAAGTAAAATACACATTTACATTGATATAATATACTTAAAAATGCATCTCTACTGCACAATGTAATTGATAATTAATTAATCAACACACTAAGTTAAGAACAAGATTAAAATTATTGGTGACTTCCATGGGCTTCTCATATACACAATTATACACAAAATTTAAAACCCATCTTGATAATTTGTACGGTTTATAATTAAAAAGTCCTTTTGTAGCTTTAGCACCAAAAAATGTACGTTATTTTTAAATCAAGTCATTGTTATTGCATAGAGAAGGGCGCGATAAAAAATATGATAGAAAATTGGGTCGCAGGTATTGAAAGTTTGAGAAGCACTGACGTAGGAGATTTTGAAAATAAAAATCGGCAATAATGTCACATTAAGGAGTTTGTTGAAGACTGTTTAATATAACTGTCGAAAGTATCCGAAGACGGGACATTTGTGAACTAGTATCTAACTTTTATTTTGTAGTTTCCACAACAACCTATGTATTAATCCTTTGGCTTAATTGTGTGAGTGGCTTAGTTTCAATTTGTCACAAACTGTAAAAATAAAGTTGCGAGTCTTTTAAGTTTTCAAAAAAATCGATATCATTATATTACTAACATTAAATAATGAAAAAAGCAGTTAACTTCATTGAAATTATTGCTTATTTATGCATCGATATGTGTGTGTGTGCGTAAAAAAATATACAATACGTCGCTACAACTGAATATTGCGAAAGTAAACTATTTTCTGTTAGATGTTAATGCAACAAATACATCGGGATCTTAAGCAGATCTTGTAACTTACTTTTTAAGATTTTACTTCTTTGAGAAAATTGTTTGGAGCCCTTATACCTGTCGGGATCTAATCTCTTATCGGATGTTTATAGGTGACTGTAATAAATTTTGTATTGCCAGTGTAGGTTAAAATGTGAGATGATAAATTTTTAATATAATAGTAAATTTAATAAAAAAATAATTTCTTTTCAGGTGAGAAATTAAAACTAATATGAAAGAAGCTTTGTTTAAATGCTACAAAAAGTGAGAATTTCGAGATGGGTGGAGCTACTCTAACCAATCCGGATGCAGGTAAAGTCCGAAGTTCCAAAAGAGCTAGTTTTTGTTGTGAAAATTTGTCCAAGTGCGTAAAAGAGAGGAAGCGTTCTGAGTGGTCGGCACAAGAGTTAGGCTATTTTTAGTAAATATAGATCTGAAAGTTGAGCTTCCTATCCGAGAGGACCTGCAGTTCGATCAAATTCGAACGACTTTAAGATTTACGAAGCGTATTATATCTACGCATAATTAATTTTTTTTTTAGAATTAATGTTTCTAACTCCTCTAAAATTAAAATAAATGACATTAAAATTAAATGTTTTAAGAGAAATATCACCATATGATGTATCCCTGAATATCACGAGAAATGTAATAACAATAAAATATATTTAACTATTACCAACAAATTTAGTAGCATTTTATAAAGAGATGGTTTAGAGACATTTGAAACATAAAGAAATGTAATATTTGTTTTTGAAAAACAAGCTAATTTTTTTTCTGGAAGTGTTATCATATTATCATACTCTTTCAAAAAATATACTTTAATTAAATTTTTTATCACTAGAATTTAAAATAAACAATCAATTTTTTTATGAAGACGTAAAAATTTTACTAAAATTAAAAATGTTCTTTTTATCACTAACAGAAATCGAGTTGTGTATTAATAGCACGGTTCTTGCAAGAATAATTTTATTGCGAGCAATATTTTACACAGAAAATGAATTATTCATTATTATCAAAATGAATTGTCAGCTGTTTATTAAATTTTTATTCATTAAAACATCTCTCTACAAAATAATTTACTTTATTTTTATTAAAACATTTTTCCTTAAAGTTTTAATTATCTAGGTAGGATTACAAAAAGAAGAAAATTTAATTTGATGTGACATAAGGTAAGTGAAATATTGTTCTTAATTTTTTTTTGTTTACAGATGATATATGTGTATACAATATTTTTTACTAGTATAGTTCATGAATACATAATCTTGAATGTGGTATTTTTAAATTCCTGTTCTTCGATACACGCTTTGAAATATTTTCTCGTAATCTTTAGTGAATATTACAATTCGTAGATAGAGAGAGAAGAGAGAGAGAGTGTGATTGTTACTATTTATTCTATATATCTTATACCTAAAATTTTCCCTTCTTCTACATGTTTAAATATGATATTTATTATGTTAAAGACAAAATATGCTTTTTTCACAAATTGTTATTGATGTATGTAATCTAAGCTTCAATTGTATTGTATAATGTTACATAGCTTTAAAACTAATGGCAGCATGATTCGTGTGTTATTCATTGAAAACGTAACTGCAAATTACAGAATAATCGTGGAAATTTTACTTGTGTTTCTTTAATACTATTTCCAAAGATCCTTTTGTAATGAAATAGACGAAGGTTGTAAGATTCTTGTTGTTTTGAATTTTTTTAATTGAAGTTCTCTTCTGGTGTATCGTATTTGCACAGATACCGCATCATTTAAAACATAGAAGCTCAATTCCGTAATTAGTTTGAAGTTCTAAAAATATTAAGAGTCAATTTAATGAAATATAAGATATTACTTCAGAAAAATTGCCAAAAAAACAAAGTAATAAAGCTTGCTGAATTAGGATAAAAAATTCATTAATGTAACTTGAACAAAATGCTTCGATTTTAGATGCAAAAAAAATACAAAAATACAAAATTAAACAAGAACATATGTGATAACTGCCATAATTATGCAATAAATGTGAAAGATTTGTCCCAGTCATTGTAATTCTCATTAAATATATTCAAATTTTTTATTATATTTTTTTCTGAAATCATAAAATTATGAATTAATTAAAATATATATTTTTATTGCGATAGATTTTATTAATTATAATTTAACTATTTTTAGCTTGGTGTTCATTATTTTATATCATTACTAAACTCTGCACACTAAACAAGAGCATCAGTAAAATTGATCTTATATTCTAAGAGTCGGAACGTTCAGAATACACCACTCATGTTCTTATGGTACTTCAAACCATTCGTGTTCTTAAGGATTATATATTATTATGCATATATAGTATTAAACACCACAGTTCTTCCCCTCTCCCCTTCTAAAGATGTTGTAGCAGGACCCATTTTCAGGGTCTAATAAAGTTTTTGTCTTTTTTTGTATTGTTTTACAATTACCATAATTTCCATTTTATTTAATTTCAAGAATGACATTATTTACACGTGTATATGGACAATAACTTACCTTTTTTAATACAGTCATATATTCTTCTGAAAAATTGCTACAAAGCTCGTCATTAGTTCATTTCACTAAATAGAGCTATTCATCCAATGTTTGTGATGCAACGCATTTTTTTCTGGATTTAATCTATCTGTAGTGTCATTGCCAAAACGAATGATTTAATACCAGCCTTGCGTGGAACTGAATACTTTTTTGTTAGAAATCCGTTCACAGATTTTCTTCGAATTCAACAAATGATCGTTGCCAAAACTTGATCCTCACTTACGTTCTTTATCATCTTTCTCGTCTTAGATTTCTTGAGGTGTCATGCTCTGTTAAACTTTTCAGTTCATTCGAAGATCTAATTTCTACTCTTAGTAGATAGTTGCAAGATTCTTGGAGTCTTTTACGATTTGTACTTAATGGAGCCTCTGGAATTTTCCACAGTTTGTGTTCAATAAAATTTCTGGAATCTTCTATTTTTTTTTTGCTCTGAAGAGCTTTTTTCATTTTTCACTAACTTATATCAAAAGTAATATTATTCTCTTTAAAATTATCATTCAATCAAATGCTTGCAATGAGTTGCAAAACACAATGAATTGAATATCTAAAATTCCCATTATTTCAAACAGCATCCATTACATATTAGATGCTTCCATTAAGTTGTATCTGAACTGAGGTCAATCTAATTATTTTTGTTTACAATGAAGATGAAATTGAATAAATTTATTTAACAATTAGCAAAAATGGGCGTTTAAAATGACTAAATATTTAATGCATCATTTATCATATAAAATTATATCCAGCCCAAATAACATTCTAATATTAAATACATAACATTCATTCCAGCCTAATTTTCTGTTAAATTACTGTAATTCATAGTATAATTACAAATGTCAAATTAATTGCCTATATATTTTCTTTCTTAAGGGTTTTAAATCGAATAACTAATATTCACGAAAAGGTCTGAATTGTGAAAAATTTGTAACGTTTTAATTATATATATATATATATATATATAATAAGCCATTAATTAAAAAGCCTTTTAATTAATATTTTATATTATATTATAAGAATATATATATGTACTTTTTTCATTCATTTAAATTATATTACTTTATTAATATATATGATTTTTCTCTAAGAACAAAGCATAGAGTAACATCCTTGGAATTCTTTTGTTTAATCCATTATTGCATAAACTTAAATCCAATCATCTTCCCGAAATGTACGTTTTCTCAAGTGCATTCGTAATACAAAGCAACAAAGAAAAACATTAAATAACTTCAAATTATTAATTAGTTCCAAAGCAATTTGATAATTTTTCTATTAACTGATAATTATTACCCAGATGATTAATTAAATCTTTCCTGAGGTAGACTTACTCGAGTTTCTTGTAATTTCCATACATCAAAAGAAGATATGTTTAACACAAAAGACGAGAGTTTAGAATGGTGATACATTTTCTGCCATGTGTATTGTTTTCTTTTCAAGTCCATTAATCATTTTTATAAGATTTTGAAACATGAACGAGCTTTAAAGTTGAGAGGAACTCATTTGATGACAGGAACGATGTTTAAAACATTTTATTTTTATTCTCTTGGCTCTCTTACAGAATAAAAAGATAAGAAAACACCTTAACCCAAATCAGCTAATTAATTCTGTGGTACTTAAGGTAATTCCGATCTTTTTCTACACGAGCCTTGAAGAATTACCTGATCACATTAGTATAATTCTCTTGGTTCATTTTTTCATCTTAATTTCTTTTATCGGGAGAGTTGGTGGATTATAAATTATTTTTTTTTATAATTCAAGAGATTAATTTAAATATAGAACGGAAGACAGACGCTTGATTGGGCTTAAGTAAAATTGATAATTTTACTTCGTTTTTAAAGTATATATTTTTATTTTATATTGGACTGATACTGCACGGCATTTACTTTGGAATTAAAAGCAGAAAAAAAGCGATTTGCATATCAATGGCATTCAGGAAATACTTTAATTGCAATTTTTTAATAAATATTCTATAAAGGATAAGATTCACCTAAAAATAAAAATCGAAAATATTCAGCGTAGGCAATTAAACTTTATTATAATTTTAAGCCACTGAAAAAATAATATGCATAGAGTTCCTTATAGCGTTATGATTTTGATTCTATTTACTAACCACGATCATTGAAATGTTTCGAAAAACTATTTATTAAATATGAGGTATAATTGTTGAGTACCAAAAGGGATATTTTAACTTATTAAATTTTTCTCTCGAGTATTTTTATTGAGATTTTATTACAGCAGGGGTGAGGCTTTAAATTATGAAAGCAAAAAATACTGGAAGGGCATGTATTTTAAAAAGATTGCATTTATTAGTATATGTTGTAACTTAGAAATCGTATAAATTGTACTATAAAAATGAATAAGCATTAGTTAAATAAAATAGTAGTAGTTTTATGCAATTTATTTGTTGAGATAATTTCATATTTATGACTGCAAACGTATTTAATTTTAGAATCAATGTTAAACAGAAATATGTACCTTGTCCCACTTTTCTACAGTTTTTTCAAATCAAAGTGAGATTGTTTGTTACAATTTTCATCGTACAACCTGCAAATTATTGTCAGTCAACTTTCTCGCAAATATATGTTGACTAATTTCCGTCTACTTGGTTTTCTGACTTTCTTGGTGTGAGCCGCTATTTGTCTACCATGACCTTAAGGAATTGTCTTTTCTCTAACAAATGAAAAACCATTTTCGAGATTGACGAGTCTTCGTATTTTTGAAAATCATGCATATATTATGATTTTGAGAGATCCGGCTCGTAATCTACACTGTATTATCTTTAGAAAACACTAATTAAAGCAAATTGAGATTGCTGAAATATATAAGGTGTATAAGATAATTCCAATGAAAATTTTACGACAAAGAATGCGAGGAAATCTTCAAGATAGCGATTGCTGTTAACAAAACTAAAAAAGCTCTTGATAAATATAACCGGTATTTTGATTAATCTAAAAAAAATTGTGAATTATGAAAGTATGGGTCTCTGAGATTTACAGATTAGAATTATAATTTAAAAAACGAGTTAGGGAACATATTCTAACATGAATTAAAAATTACTTTAAATCTGACTATAAATGAAAATTCCATTTTGATTTCACTTTTATTTATGTTTTTCCAGCAGAGCAATGAGGATTGTTCACGGTTGAGAACTCGTAGCCATTGTTGTCGAATCATGGATTAAAGTTCTGGAGCAATTGAAGACCCGCCGTGAAGAGACTGATGCACATAAAATCTGTCGAGGCTCAATCTTCTCAAGTTGTCATTGCGTGGGATTTTTGAGAGTGGAGTTCTAACTCAAGTATATTCCTCGTCACTGACTAAGGTTAAAAATTACGATCTCCTCTGTCAGATATCGCCACGTAGCCCCCCAAAAGTACGATATTAATAATCAATCCAGCTATATAATGCTATTGTTGTTCATATTTTTACAGTAATTAAATATTTCTAATGCTTTCCCAGCTATGCAATGCTGCTGGAATATCCGTTGATAAACCTTTTAACTTCATTAGTCTCTCAATAGTTATTTACGCATAGATAAGTTGATTAAATAACATATTATTGCGCTGATTTTTGAATGTAGGATACTTTTACTAAGTAAATAAATTCATCCAGCATTTGTTATGTCATTCTTAATGCTACATTACACAAAGCAGTTCATGTCATTTTGAAATTAAAGTTGTATCCAATAACCTTGAAGCATGAAATGTTTTGGAGTTATTTACCTATGAATAAATAATTCTCTATTTCTTTTACAATATAAATTAATTCAAAGCAGAAAAAACAAAGAGAGAGAGGGTGGGACAAAATATCTTTGACTGATTTCTGTACAATCTTATTTCAGTAATTTTATCCTATTTATTGTGCTTGTTCTTATATACACCCTTTTGCTTTCCTTTTTTATCACTTTCCATTTCTGTTTCGACATTGTAGCTTTCGAATTACTAATCTGATTTACTTTTATTTAAATAGTTCTTATATTTACTATAAATAGTGACTTAATATTATTTCCACTGAATATTATTCTTTTCAAATGCGTAGCTTGCTGTTGTCTATTGAAATCTCAATGTCAACATTTTGACATATTTATTTTATTCCAAGAAGTTGAAGTGTCATCTGCTTAGATTTTCTTGTTAAATATCCAATATTTCAGAGTAACAACCCAAACGTTGTCACGACCTTATACTGACAAAGACAATTAATCATGATTCTGCCATGGGCAAATGTGCGAACTCAAACTGTTGCAATTAACGGGTTACGGTAATTTAACTTCCTTTCGGGAGCGAGATATTAGGGATATAATTCTGTCATAGTGTATTCATCTTCAGATATTTTGCTCTCAACTCATAATTCATTCAAAAGCACTACTTTAACTATAATTTTAACTTAGAATATTTTTATATTTGTATCAATTGGCTTAAAACATCACGCTTCATCAATAAAGCTCTCAACGGAGCAGTCACATGACTACTTTTAATTTGCATATACATATTGTCCCATCATAAATGCAGTGAAGATGATTAAAAAGAATCAGTTAAACTAATTTTATTAAAATATTTCTGGAAACCAGTGCTAGGATGTTTCGTTATAAACAGTAATAAGGAAATTAAGTAGTAATATTTAAGAAAACAAATTTGTAGCTATGTGTTAAATTAATGAACAATTAATACTACTAAAGGAAAACATTGAATTAATGTTTTATGGCAGGAAACCTTTAAAAATTAAAATCCAGAAGTAATGTAATATACATTTGTAACCATCGATTGTCCTTTTAGTAACATAACACAGCGATTCTCAAACTGTGGGGCGCGTTCCCCTAGGGGGCGTGATAACCCTAAGTGGGGGGCGAGTATATTGAAAAGTTGAAAATACAAGAGTTTTAAAAAAAATATTATTTAAACGTTTGTTTGAAATATTCCTTACTTTAAAGTAACATATATATGAAATTTAATACTTATCTTGATAATCCGTACGTTATATAATTAAGGTCGTATTATAGTTTTACGTTAAAGTACGTTATTATTGTAATCAATACATTGTTATTGTATGGGGAGGGGGCGATGAAAAATATGATTGAACATTGGATCGCAAATACTGGAAGTTTGAGAAGCGCTAACATAGCACCTAAAAATTCGCGTAAGAGATATTGATGGCGCATTTCGATATTTTGAATCAACGTCAAGTGAGAATGTGACTATCTAAGTCGATGCTCACGCAATTAATGTCCACACTTCACCAATTCAAGGGCATTGCGATGCGACAAATTTAAATCGCCTCAGCCCAATTGCATAAAAATTATGTTCTAGAATCAGGACAAGAACACACGTTTTGACTGAAACATTGTTGGCTACAAGCTAGATGTTCTGGTCACTCGGAAACCAAGGCCAAACTTATAAACAGAGAAATTGATTTCCAACTAGAAAAATATAGCCTATAGGTGATTATTCTTGTTATTTGGAGTTATACTATTTCTTTACCTTCCATCAAAAACTTTCAGGTCCAATATATGTTAACATTTAAATAAATAGACAGAGATAATTATTTTTAATAAAATATTAGACACATATTAATGAATTTATGTACATCTTGTTTGATGTTAGATATGTATAATTTTGATTCTCCCTACCTAATAAACATATTTAAACTAACTAACCATAGAGTGAATATATTTTTCTGTTGGAGTCATTTATTTTCAAATAACTTGAAATTATTTCAAGTTTTCTAAGGTCTGCTTTATTACATACCCACACAATATTCTCTGCAATTTTAATATCTTGTTATAGTTTTGATAATAACCTCATAAAAATGCTAATATCCCAGACATGAAGTTTGATATCAAGCTACGACAAATTATCTTAATTACGTTAACAAAGCCTTTTCTGGTGTTTAAACTATTACATAACATTGTATACAATAGCTAAGTGTATCCTTAGGAAATAACTTTACTAGTACACCAGTTATATTAATTATTTAAGCGCATTTTACAAAACTACGCAAATATACATTGCTGAAATCACTCATACGTTTGAAGTTATACTTAGTGGTGGTGTATTTCCAAAAGTTATAACAATTAAAATACTTAATAATTTCTATGTTTGAGGGAACTGAAGAATGTTATAGCTATTTTGAAACTTTTAATCCCATTACAGTTATAATAATAAAAATATATAGAAAAAAAATGGTTGAAAGGAGCTCTCTTACCTGAGTTTTCTCATAAATCAAATATTTGCAATATAATTGTGACTGATTTAGAAAAGTGTTAGTGTGGGATATATGTGTTAAAATGAGAAAATATATATACGCAAGACACAATGATAAAATGTAAATTTTATTCAACACACAATTTTAAAAATGTTTCTGTATAGAAATAAAATAAGCTCATACTTCAGTTAGTAAAAAAATGTACTTATACTTTCTGCAGAAGCTTTTACGTAATATCTATCTTCAAATTAAAAAAAAAGGAAAATTATTCCTGATAAAGATATTCTAATAAAAACTATATTGCTTGAACTAAAATTAATAAAATATAAATTTACATATAATTTCAATTCCGTTCCTATTTCCTCAATGGATTAGCAATTCAAATGATGTAGATTGCGTGCAAATTTGGTTCAAAAGTTGCCAGTGCGAAAATATTCATTGAAAGAGTTTTGACAATGAAAGGGGATGTCATATAAACTGAAATGTTTCAAAAATAGCCTTAAGATAAAAATCTATATCACACCAACTTTAAAAAAGAGACAGCTCTTATAGTTAGCATTATTACATACATTCAAAATTTAAATGCATGTTTGTTTGAAGCTGTAGCGAAATAATTCATGCAGCTGAAATACTGTTAAAATATCTGCAAGATATTGAAAACTAATTACACATTTCAGAATGAATCTTGTTTTAGTAAGTAAATTCCTTTAAATTAGTTCCGACAAATAAAATATTATCTTCCATTTTGGCATGGTAAACCTATCTGATTATTTAATATGTATTTACATAAAATACTACACACAATTGTACTTATTCATTTCTTATAACATAAAAAATAGTGAAATTATTGGGTATTTTATTGCTTAATGAAACCCAAATGCAATTTATGTTTGATTTTCTATGTTATTCAGAAAATTGGCTTCAATATAATAAAGCATTGAATATATACTCTTGAGATTTAAATTACAAGTATTGTTTGAATGTTCTATATTTAAACAAATATAAATAAAGTAAAAATATATTATTAATGTCACATCCTTGAACTTATTTTTACATTTTTATATCCTTTTCTCCAAAATTTTATATTTAATGCAAAATGAAAGTGACATGAATATTTCAACAAATTTTTCAAAATATTACTGGAATATTAATACCTTGTAAATCTGAAATATGCTTATTGTTATTCTTATGAAACCCAGATTTATTTTCTGTATTTCTCCAAATATAAAGAGCGAAAAGGATGCATTTTCAATGATTCTTTTAAGAACCAGTTCATTTAATTTACTGCAATTTTTTTGCAAGAAACATGTTTAAAAGAAACTAATTATTACATAATATTTTATATACATAAATACTCATTTATTTTTGAAAAAGTTAAAAATAATATTTTTCTTCAGAGATTCTATTTATCTCTCTAATTAAAATTCATTAATAAAATATCAACTTTATATTTATAAGAAACACAATTCGATGAATCAAGGGAAAGTTTATCAAATAGATAATAAAAAGCTTCATAGTTTTGCCTTCATATGGAAGTTAACAAGAAGAAAATTTGTGAAGACAGATATCTCATGCTGTGATCTGAAACTTCTGAGACTCAAAACATTTCAAATTTACATTTAAAACAATTATCAGTAGATAGTTTTGAATTTAAGAATTTTTTTCAGCTGAAAGTAATTTTAACTATTAATAATAAATTTAAAATTATTTTAAGCATGTGAATTTATTTCACCCACTTTTACTTGTTTAATCCTCGATTACTAGCGCGGGGTGTTCTGTACACCCCATAAATGATAAAACCCTCCCAGGATTGTAAAAAGAATGCGTAGAACCACAATTTTTTCTGTAGTTGCACATTTTAGTTCATTGAATCTTCAGGCCTGATGCAATCCTTCTTTCTCGAACGATTGGTATGTAATGACCTTCAAAAGTTTATCTGGGGGGTAGAGAACTCCCACGAGAAGTTGAGCATATGTAAACAGTCTACTCTGAATGTTTGGAAAATGATTAAACTATTATTTTTCTACTTTCTACAATCATTACCTCATTAATTATAAAGTATATTTATTACTGGTATATACGTTTTACTGGTTTATGAAAAAATATAAAATTGTGTGTTTTAAAATGAAAATTTTGTATGTTTAGTTTAAATTAATGTTAGTCTAATTTGTATGCAATAAAATTAATAATTTCATTTGTATAATACAAAAAATATCTTGTAGTTTATATAAATATGTATCATAATGACTTAATTTTATTTCCATAATTAAATACACGTGTTAAATGTTTGGGGTGTTCTCTGCATTCCGTGAGTGACGACGGTAGCAAAAACAGGCGCGAGTGACCGTGGATTAACGGATTAACTAGCCATTAAAGTATTTTCGATGATCCTTTAAACTTTTAACTATACCATAATTATACTAAAACAAAATAAAGCATGGAAGCTAACCAATTATATACAAATGAAATTAATTCCTGCATTAAAGTGACATGTTTAATCACAATGACCAAAAATATACTTATATAATGTACTTACATGCTTGGGTGGTACGGCACCATTGTTTTCTTCGGATATATATAATACAGATTAAGAGATTGGCCACCACCACTAGACCACCAATGACTGCGGCAGCTAGTAGCCAAGCAGGTAGGAAATCCATTGATGAACTACCACTGGATACTGGCCCGGACATCGTTGAATCCATAATTGGCAGGCCTGGAAATTTACTTGCAATGTTGATTACTTCTAGACAAAATATCTACATATAATTAAACTTTGACATAAAGACCTAAATGACCTTGAATCTCACTACTATCATCACTTACCTTTCTTAAATACTTGTTGTCATTGGCTATATAAACTTGTTAAATAAATAAATAAAATTTTACCGTTATAAAGGTTATCATAAATGTAGACATATTTCGCCCCAATGTCCATGGTGAAATGTCTAACATACATTTGCAATACATTTAAAAAAACCACATAAAATTAAATACTAATGTGTACAAATAAGTAAAAAGAAATAGTACGTATAGTAAATATTAAACAAAAAAAATATTGATAAACTTTATTAAACAGAATAAAAAAAAAGTGTTATAGATTATTTTTGCCTTTTAAAACTAAAAAACAAACTACTCAGTTTAATAAAATTAGCTAAAATGGTGCTTATAATAACAAATTAAGATGATGAATAATAAAGAATTAATTCTCAAAGGCTTGAATTAAATTTTTTTAAAAAAAAGTTTAAATTCTTAATTATGCTCTGGTAATAACTTATTTTAACTGCAGTGTTAAGCTTTCACAACTGTAATAAAATACCAAATTGATGAAATCTGAAATATAAAAAAAGTGAACATGACACATATAACATACAACAAAATGAGCACATGACACATATTACATACAAAACAATTTTTCATGAGAATATTAATAAAAAATAATGAATATTATTTGCATAACTTTCCTTTTTAAAGAATGTTGGCAGAAGTTTACGTTACAAGCTGAATTAATTTTTTAAAAGATAAAATGTTACAATTTCTGAATATTACCAAATGAAATATTAGGCTATGGATTAGTTTTATGGATGACAGTAATATATCGTTACTATATTTAACATATATTAAATCAATTTTTCTAGCAACTTATATTTTTAGAGGGCAATTAACAGAAAATATCAGTAAATATATTAATGTATAATGTTTCTAACTAATTATATATATATATATATAATATATATATATATATATATATATATATATATATATATATAATTAAATGTTATTTTTTCAATGTACTAAAACTTATTTGATGCTCTAGAAATAATATATGAAGGCATTCCCCTACACAAACTTATATGCATGTTGTTTTTAAGTTGTGTTTTGTAATTCTTACCTCCATAACATTATTAAGAAAATTAACCATAAGATTCAATATTCAGCTAAAAAAATATTTATTTACGTATTTTATTAAGACTTTTACCGAAAATTTATTTATGCACATTTCAATAAAAATGGGAGGATCTATTAATTTAGTATATGGAGAGATGTAATCGATATTCAATACACACTATACAATAACAGTAAACTAAAAATAAATGTAAGAGCAATAAAAACAATAAGAACGTTCACTTCTCCAAGTCTATGAAAAGGAGATTGAACAAAATTTACTGCATTGAAATTGGCTATATCATCAGGTCAATTTGGCATTTATATCTGGAGCAGACACAGATCAGGCTAAAATACCATCCAAAGCATGAATTAGCGAGATGATAAATTTTAGCCCACCCACCCAGGTTATAAATAATCCCTAGAGGAAAGCTAACCCGAGAATCTTCCAAACTTTTGACAGGACTTAATGGAATTACTCGCAGGAACCTGCCTACTACATCATCATATATGATGTCACATAACTTAACTCAATGGAATATTTATTCCCAAACGTCGACATTAACAGGAAATAACTCCACTGTCACTTATTATGCTTCGAGCTACAAGCTTCAATTTTCAGGCACTTGCGAAAGAAAAAGCGAAATCATTTTAAGCTGTTGATCGCTTATAACTTAAGAGCCCAGTTCACTTGGCTGTACATGACACCTAGGATTTCTTATCAGCTTTTACCGTAAGAGCTTTTTAGATCGAGTGAAGCCCAATTGTGTGCCTCTTATTTTGAAGAGAAAATTATTTTTTACAACATCTGACGTATTTTTTCACAGTTCAAAAATAAATATTAAGTTATATTTGTGATAAGAATAAACGGCTCTTAGATATTGTAATTTTCTTTGAAATTTCGAAACATTTTATCACTAACGAATTATTAAAATTATATCACTTTTTAAATACATAATGCTTATTACGAGGGCCCTTTTAGTGTTAAAATATTATTTAAATACTTTATTTAAACCATACGAGATTGACTTGATTTTAATTATGTTCTACAGGAAATGCTTATTTTGTCTGCTCTAAAAATCTTTTGGGATGTCTCAGGACTTCTTCACTCTTTCTTAATTATATTTTATTAATGAGTTATTCCACTGCATGCACATGCTTGTTGGTGAACTGAAGTATGATTTGTCACAGCAAAATAATGCATATTTGTTAGTAATGTTACACCCCTCGTACCCTTGGATCGTCAATTTTAGTTTATTTACTAGCCAATAGTCATATGAAGTGAACAACAGGGTTAACCTAATTTAAAATACCAGTAAAGATTGCCGGAATTAAATTTTCTAAATATTTTTGAATATTGTAAACTAATAGGTTTTTTCTCTTCAGCTTTATATGCATCATTTGTATATCAATAAATTTAGGTAGTATTTTGTTTTTTTGGTGGGCTTGAATGAGTTGAAGATCAAATTGAAAAGAGTGATGTATTTGAAGTGAAATAAAAATAGGCTATCAACATTTTAATAGGATCGCCTATTTTTAAAAATGTGTATTTGTTATTAACTAAGTATTAATTTCCATATCATATATAGTTGAATACATTAATGAATCTCATTTCATTGAAAGTGCATACATGAGGAAGGATACATATTATACATATACATTTACGTAATACATTTTCTATCCATGTTGGTATAAAAACTAGAAATAAAGTATTTTAAAAGTGTATTACTCACAGGTTCTAATACAAAACAAGATACCTTGTGTATATAACTTTCAAATGAATACAAATATAATCACTAAGTTTTGAAAGTGTGTGCATTTCATAACTAGTTGTAGTTTTAGGCTAATTTTACCCAAAAGGAATTTTTAAAAAAAAAAGGATTAAAGAGTTAATGTTATTCTATTTGCTGTTGCAGATAAAAAAATTTGTAATCTCAAATATAATGTGCGGATTATAATTAAAGCATCATGTATGTCTTTTTATTTAATAAGAAAATTAATTACGAAATTAAAGAAACTTGAGTTGTTGTGGCAAATTAAAAATATACTAAACATAAAATAAACATTAAAATTTGGAGTATATAATCCATTACTAAATGACTTAATTAATCGTTTTAATGAATTAATCTGTAATATATATATGTATACACCCCTTTTTAAAATTATTCTATTTAAAAGTTTATTATAAGACTCTCCTAACAGTAAAATTAGAGGGCCCTTAATGCTTCCTAATACAATATTTTTTAATGTACATTGAATGCATTTATTTTTCTTTACGGCATATTTTCTTTAATTTTATATTACCATGAACTGCATGAATTATTTTAAAAATAAATAATGCACGCTTTATTTGTTCTATTATTTCAAATCTTATATAACTGCCCAATCCCAAAAGGTAAAGTTACATTATATAAAAATGATTCGCCATAAAGAACTAAATTAATAATAAGTTTATTGGATTAATAATAAGGTGATGATGTTTTCTTAATGAGATGTATCAATTAGTAGTATTTTATGGAAAATTGGAATTCCGTTACACAATTTTCAAAAAAATAGCTGTTTCATTGATATAGAAGAGCTATTTTTTGTAGAGTATCAACTTTTTTTCTATTACTGTACACTTTAAATAATTTCGAAATTTGGCGGCACATTAACAATAAAAGTTTAAAAGAATCTTACTTATATATAATACATTGTGTAAAATAGTTTATGATATTAATTTTCATTGTTAAATAAAATATGTACGATGATATGTTTATTGCGTAATTAATTACAAACTGATTATAAGAATATATTTAATGTGAGATTTGATTTTGATGATTTTTGATAATTTCGTTTATATTTTGTCATGAAAATTCTACCACTTCTAATTCAGCACCTGCATTTCAAAATTTAGATTATTTTTCCATTTTTATAATTATTAATGTTGAAGATCCGAATTCACACAAATAAAATGCAGAAAATTGTAACAATATTTTTAAAGCTTTTTTTGTCTATTATGGGACAATTGCCTCTAACTTTAATCTAAAATAAATTGATTGTTTCGAAAGTTTTGAAATGAAATCTCGATTATCACAGATCAAAATTAGTTTTTCTTTATTCAAAGTTAATTCATGGACAGATATATCCGTTATTACAAATGGATTACCAGCCCAATCTAAATTTGTGTACCTAAATGTGGGAAATAATGTTAAGACAGAATATAATAAAGAATTTTAAAAAATACTTGGTGGCACTCTAAAGTGCCACTGCGAAGTAGTTGAGCGTCACTGATATAGAATTAAATCGATTTCGTTCGATACTTTTTAAAATTCTTACGTTTTGTTAACAACTCATGTAATTTCAATAACCCAGTAACTAAATCGCATTTGATAACAACGTCGAGTCAATTGATTGAACCTGGGATATAAAATGAACACTTCATTTGGTATGAAAACAAATTGTGTTTGATGGTATCAAGTTCTTTTCACCATTTTGAACCCCCTGAAGACGTACAACAAATGCTCTGGAAGTAAAGTAATAGCCGGAAGAAGAAAAAATCTGATCCAGAAGACTCGGAAATGTATGGAAAAGGACGGTTGATCTCGTGAGACTTTGGTTAAATCACAACGATTGTCTTGGAAGTAAGATTGATGTTAGTGGTCGATATGTTAGTTGAACCAGGTGTAAAGTTACGTACGTCTAAAGGGAATTCTATAACTTTCCTTTCCCTGGGTGATTCAATCAAGAGACCTTATTTGATTCGATAAAGAAGTAACATTTTTGCAACCTCTGTGAAACTGTATAATAAAAGCTTTTGCAAGTTCAAGCCAAACTTATTAACATTTTTTAAAAAAAAATGCCATTTAGATGCTATAAATTTATAAATTTCGTTAAAACAATGATGTAAGCCTTTACTCTCTAATAAAAGTTTTCATATCTGTTCAGAAAAGTTTTTTTTAAAGTAAATAAGAAAAAATCTATTTATGCAGAAAGGATGAACTGGAATATTTTAAAATTTGACTTAAAAATAATGAATATTTTTTCAAATATTATTGTTCCAAATCAGAATTTAAAGGACTCTCAATCGTGAACAAATTTATGAAACAGTTCTGTTTTAAGTATTAAAATGTAATCTGTTGCGTAATTTCTGATGCCACCTGTCTGATTGTGTCCGAACGATACCGATGAAATTCATTGCTGAAAAAGGATAATTTGTTACGCCTGTCGTTAGCCGTATCTTTGAGCACTGTACAGGCGACAGTGCGATTTGGCTCGGTTAGAGGGAGAGGAACGTTGGGAATTATCAGGGGACTCCCACCTCTTTTTCCCTAACCACTTACAATATAGACTTGCGGCTCTACGGCTGTTTAGAGTACCCCGATGTTACAATCGTGCCTTACATTTACAAGCATCCATGCCTTCTCCGGGACTCAAACCCAGGCACTACAGTACAACAGTCATCGTCAATGACCACTATACTGGATGAGTGGCTTTAAATGTAAAAAATGTGCTTAGCATTTATTGAATGTTAGACTATGTAATAATATCAAGAATTCTAGAGCTCTAGATCTCTGAATCAATTTATATGCTTACTTTCTAAGTTAAGTATTAAATTGCATATAATTTGACAAGTTAACTAATATGATTTTTTTGTTAGAGTTTTTCTTAGGTTTCATAATTTTGAGAATTTTTTTTAATATCATTTTCACTGCTTCAATATAATTAATAACAGTGAAAAAATTATTTGTGCAAAATTACACTATTTCTACGTGTTAAAAATTGTTATCAAATGTAGATCAACAAAGTTGTTAAAACTAACTTTGAATAATTTCTTTTTGAGATTTTGAGGAATAGAAGATATTGAAAAGTTATCAATTTCAAGGGTAGTATGCGTATCAAAGGTTAAACTCGAAAAAGAACATGTTCATAAAGTACAAAAATAACCTTTCTTTTCGTCTTGTGATTCTAAAAAGTATTGGCGCCGGCGTAAATGCTTCCTAAAGTAATTGAATAATGTAATAAGAGAGAGCCTAAAAAGGTCATTTAATTCAATTATCTATAGAGTAGGAGTTGAGGGAAAGTAGTAGCGAGTTATTTTAGGAATTCACAGCCTTTTTCGTTGAAATGTAATGAAATGATCAGATGTAGAATTATATTTAGTTGTAAAAAAAGCTAGAAGTATAATATTGAGCATTTAGTTGAATTAATTTTTAATCCAACAATTTTCCCGAAACTGTGTATATGCATCTCTATAAATAGATCATTGGATACTTATTTTATTTCAACCGAAAATAAACTCGTGTTTCACATATAGAAATTCGTGATGTGAGGAAGTGAAAAATATTTACCATAAAATCCGCTCACTTTTAACACACAAAAAAGATCGAAATTTACGGGTGCACATTATACTCCGGATATAAAATTGAGAGATTTAAAAATGGAAACACATTTGCACATAGAAAAAAATTAGACTTTTATACACATTGAAATACTGTTTATTTAAAAGAAATGACTTTTCTTAGGAACTTAAAGGGTTGCACTTCTAGATGCATACTATTTTTTCAAAAGCTTGAAATAATACCTAGAATAAAGGGCTTCAGACCATGCGAGCATTGCATATGTACATTTCAGTTTTCTTCGTAAAAAAGGGGGAGCGCAATATAAGGCGAATATATCTAAAAATTAAAAACTGCAGCTCAAAAGTATGGGCACGCACTATACGCCGGAATTTATGGTATGTATAAATAAATAATTCAAATAAAAGCCCCGACTTGTTCTATTAAGTGTACAGTACAATAAAGAAAATATTCTTATTTTGTGGTTGAAATACATTAATCAACAATTGTAAGTATTACAGTTCTATATATTTGAACTTCGGCCTTATTTTGTATTTGTCAAGTAGTGTTTTAAGGAACATGTATATATATATAGCCTCACTGATATGTTAGATAAAATGTCCTTTAATTTATTTAAACTTAAAATATTCCTCCAAAGAATTTGATATTTCAGGAATCTGCGTATTTTATAATTGTTTTTTAACAGCCACAATGTTTTTATATAAGGGATTTAACAGAGAAAACACTTTGCACTTATATATATATATATATATAATATATATATATATATATATATATATATATATATATATATATATATATATATATATATATATATATATATATATATATATATATATAACATTTTTATTCATGCATATTTAGTCTTACCATATTTTTTACTTCTGCTTATTCCAAAAAACCTGCACCCAAAAAAGTAAGGATACTTTTTTTGAAAAAATATATACTCTAATTAAGGATGATACATTTTTTCTTAAGAAGTTTTATAAATTCAAATTGGTGATGTTAAGTAGAAAATTAGTGTTATGGGAAAAAGTGACAGATGTACGTGTTTTTAACATAAAGTAAATTTAAAAGTTAATATCAATTTTTCAGAAAACCTCTGTTTTTTATTTATGGTATGCAAGAGAGATAGTAGAAAATTATATTTTCTTTTCTGAAAAGTAATTAAAATCCTGCTATTTACTTTTAGAATTAGTGTTTGGCGTAAAAAAAAATGTCGTAGAGAACAGCTCTTTAAAATACCCGAATATTAATTCGCGCTCTTTTCCTAATCGAATTTCTTATTTTGTATAAATTTAAAGTTCTTTTCTACCATATGGCGAAAGCAAATCTTAGAATTTAATTTAGAAAGAAAAGACTAACAAAACCATTTGAGATTTTTCTTCCTTTTAGTTCTCCGAAAAAAGTAATTTGGAATATTGTTTATTTAATAAGGTTTATAAAAATTAATGAAAACCGTTTCTTTATTTAAAACGAATATTGATATTTAAACTAATATATTCTTGTTTGTGAGGATGATCAGAATTTGCTAACACGTCCACAATAATCTTTAATCAATAAAGGTGTTAGAAAAAGGCTTCAAAGTGATACAGGGATAATAAATTGTTGAAAATAGTGTGCTACATTTGTAAAACAGTTTCCAGATTATTAATTTTGATATATTTTAACACTTATTTAATTTACTCGTACAAAGAAGTATTTAAAAAAGATTCATAACACCTTATATTTTTTTTAGATTAGATTAGATTTTTTAGACTGTTATTAATAAAAAATTCCCCAGTTTTCTTAAGTTTTGTGTAGCAGGATATTAAGAATTATGTAAGTAACTCGAAAAACAGAACAGACACACACAGCGGCTCTTAATAACAAAAAAATCCTTCATTTGAATTGAATCAAAGCTACATTTGTATTGAAAATAGGTTGTGCTACATTTAACAATCTACAGTTGACAGCTATTATGATACAGCTCCTAATAAGCGTAAACGCTTGTTATAAAGTAGTAATGAATAGTTGTTGGTGTGGTGTGTGTGTAGTGTTGTTCCTGATTTCAATGAATTTTTATTAGTTTTATGTATTTATAGATTAAATTTTCACTGTGAGCTTAATTTAATATCCTTTTTGTAATAAAAATGAATTGTCTTTGAATTATAAAGATGTAACACGGATTTAATTATTATTTTCTTTTGCACGGCTTTTGTAAAAAGAATAGAGTTTTTCATATTACCCAATTCTGTAAAGTTGTGGAATATATCCCCAAATTTACCAAATGTCACATGTTTTTTTACATGATTTTACACGATTTTTTATCAACCGTGTAAAAAGAATTCGGTATACATCCAGCAATTATGTATTTTTATTAATATGCATAAAGGTTTAATTCGAACTCCTCACCCTATTTTTTATTTCTCACAATTTTTTTAATCACAATTATAACTGGTGTTAATATGAGACTCTGAATGTTTAATCATTTGTTTTGTCTTATTTCTTGTTCTAATGCATTACTAGTATGTCGAGTTGAGTGTATTAAACTTTATGAGTCTATAGATCTAAATATGTGTTCAGAGACCGTAAGATTCAACTAATTTTCATCAATAAAAATAACACAATCGTAGCTGCTCTTTCAGTTCAATCGTCTTTGCTTTATAAAATGAACTTACAGTACAAATATATATATAAATCCCCCCTTTAAATTCCTATTTTGTTCCTTATGAGAGGTATAAAAAAATTATAGGCCGCAAATGGAGATACCTTTCGGAAAGAAATGTTTACAAAATTTATGTTGAAACATTTAAGAAGCTAACGAAAGCTAATGCGCGATCACTGACGACGATCTCAAAAATACGTTTGTAAACATTTAAGATGTTTACAAATTCTATACGCGCGTTTTAGAAAAAATTGAATATTTATTCAATAAAAATAGTTTTTTCCTGTAGTTGTGATAAATATCCAATTATACATTTCCAAGGTTCTGCACAACGCTTTTATGTAAAAAGAAATTTATAAGTGGAAGTTTATCCCAAGATTATTTTATGCTTGTTTTCACATTATTAAGTATTTCAAGTTTCTTATGTGTTTATCTTTGATTATTTGAAACCTAGTTTAATTGAATACATATTAATGTTGTTTACATTACAAGTTTAAATCAAACATTTCAGATGTGCGCTATACAAGATATCAAGAAAATTTACCTTAATTGATTAGTAGCCGATTAATTCATTTTAATGCACTTAAATTATCAAACAAATTAGTCTTTTCAATTATCAAAATTTAAACACATTTGACAATACTCATATTATTTGCAAAGACTTTCTACGTTACTGTTTTCATATTTTTCTGGACTTATATAGAAATTTTAATACTAGCCTTTGGCGTTCATTAAAGAACCGCTGCTTTGAAATAACTTGTTACAGACATGTGTAAAAATGGAAAGTAAAATGGAGTTTTTGGAATGGGAAATCCTTAAAAGTGAAAACAGAAATTCCAATAGATGCGAAAGTTGTACTATATTTATAGAAACGATTAACTAGTCGAAAGTAATGATTATAAATGTTAGATGAAACCCATGAATATATATATAATATTTGGAAGACTTTAATCAATAGCAGTTGTTTTCTATAATGAAAGGTTTATATATTAATTTAAACAGTACACACACATTTTTGTACTTTGGTTAATTTTCTAAGTATTTCGATGGAAGATATTTAGATGTGAGTGTACAAAGTTCGTTAATTTCAAATCTTTAAGAATTTATTATTCAAATAAAACTTAACATAAAATGAGTAACAAATCGGAATAACACCCAACTACTAGGGATATTTTATTTTTGGCTTAGTAAATGCTAACTCAATGAATGAAAATTGCAATTATTGAGTGGGAGACATAGAATAATTTAAAATCAATTAATAAAGTTTATATTTTTATACATAAATGTGAGTTAACACAAAACTCGATAAGCGTGTTGGTAAAATAAAGGTATTATAAACAATTTAAGATATTACTTTCAGTCTTAGATATTATAGTGAATAACTGATGCGTTTAAGTGGAAGCTTTTAACAAACTGTCTAAATTTGCTCTTGATTTTTTTTAAAAAAAAATTCTCAATTTATATTTCCTTAAATATGAATTCGGCAAATCTGTTGAAATCATTCCAAAATTATTCTTCAAGTTAGGTTTTATATTTGCATTTTATTTTAAACTATTTATTTTCCTCTAAATCTTTTATTTATCTTTTAAATTAATTGAAACATAATGCATATAAAGATTTCCTTTAAATTGGGGTTATGCAGTTTACTTTGCCAGAACACAAATATTATAATAGTTAAAATCAAATCTTTAATTTTACTGAATCTGTACATTAAGTATTAATGGAAGGTGAGTGATTTGAGGAAGTTAAATCTTGTGTCACACACAAATAGTATCTCCACATAAGGAAAAAATTTCGTACATTTTGCATTTGTTTCTTAATCTAATTTATAATTCAATAACGCTTCTAATTAAAGCAAGAAAACGAAAAATGTAGAACATATTATATTAAGTACAAATGTTAGAAATATTAATTAAATACAACAAGGTATTTCATTATAAGTAATCTTCTTAACATGTTTAACTTTTCTATTGAAGCAATGATTCAAAGGTTTAATAGTATAGATTAAAATACTTGAAACCCATAAAGCACTATTTCTTTTTAAGACAACGTTCGCTAATATTTAAAGAGATTTCTTCTTTCAAAACTTCTCAAATACCTTAATGATATTTAGCTAATTAATTATATTACTTTTTGAGCAATTTTATTTTGAACGAAAACCTTAAATATGTATGCACAAAGTGTGTCTTGGAAAATAAATTAAATATTTAATATTAATAATTTAATTTGTGTTAAAATTTCTTCCGAAGAAAAATCATTATAGAGAACATCTTGTATACTTTATTTTCTATACAATGTTTCAGAAATTAACGTTTAATTACTAATTTAGTTTTTCTCCCTTTTTATGTTTTGTAACGTTTAATTTGAAAACATTCAACAAACTAAAGTATTTTTTCTTCTTATACAAATTTTTCTGTTGTACTGAGTATAGTTTCTGATATGTTTCATTTCCATTTGATATCTATACATATACTTAATCTTCAAATATTTACGAACTTTGTGAACAATGTTTGATTATCACCTAATTTTCTAGGTATTCTTTCATTTCCCTAAATTTCAATTGTATGTTTCTCGTTTTAGCAGGATGTGTGTTTTTTTTCCTCATAAAATCATATGTTTTACGTCAACATAACTTTTTTTTCTCTCTCATACGCATTTTTTGCGACATAAGACATAATAAAACAACTCTAAAAATGGCGTAAATTAGGAAAAATAATTTTTTTAAAGTGCAAAGAGCAATATTTTAATATTAAAAATATAAATTTCGTACTCTTCATCAAACAGTTTTTTACATTTTTTGTACCTTTGCATTTATTCTATTAGCTGTGATTTTTTTCATGCGAAAAATATTTCAATTGCTTTGCTGAGAGTTAATGAATAATTCTCACATTTTTTGCTTCTATTTCGGGTAAACCTTTTTTAGAAACTTATTTTTCCTTGTACCCCTTATTATGCTGTTTTCTTTACCATTTTCTTTTCTTTTCGTTCTGATTTAATTTAATTTGATTTTTTTAAACTTTAAAAATCTAAACTACCTTACGTTTCTCGTGTTTTATGTACATCTCAAAAGAAAAGCCTTCGCTAGATATAACCATTCCAGTGAAAAAATTTTATTTTTATTTCTCATTTTTTTAAAGAACTTACTTAAGCATTAAAATAAGAACATTGCAAAAGTAAATTCTATGAATTTACTAGCATACTGTGCAATCAAGAGTTAACCTTTTAAGGGGGGGTTTATTTTCTTAAACATTTATACTTTGAAATAAATGATATATATCAACATTTTAATGTTCATTTGAATGTGAGTTTATGTATAGATACTTCTACGTAGGGAGAAGTTTTACTATTCAATGACGTTTTATAGGACATTTTTGCAACACTGTAATATCCCCACTATACATTTCGACAACTGTTTACACAGTAATTACGGTTCTCATTGGGGAAGATGCGATATTTACGGCTCTCTTTGGGGATATTTACGATGGTTCTATAGTCTTACGGTTTAAACCCTTTATCTATCACAGCCAAACAATGAAACATTTATTTTGTAAATGATACAGGAACAGAAAACATGACGTTTTAAAGGTTTTTTCAATCGTAAATCTTTATCTAGACTTTTCATAGATATCCATTGTATCTGCAAAAATTCCATTAGAAAATTGTACTATTTGTAGGCCTTACGAAAGTGTGAAGGAATTATTAGGCTGTATGGGTGCATTCTCATGCACATGAACCTATAGCTTTTGTTGCATTCTGATTGAAACTAAGAGGATATCTATTCTTCTAAAAATATATTTATAAAAATGTATATATGTAACTGGTTCATTCATAAAAACTAAGAAAGTGGTTCATTCATACTCTGATTACATTATTAGCTTTAAATAATAAATATATAGTCCTAATAGAGCAACAAAAGTCATAATCAAATTATATGCGACTGAGATGCAACATGCAAAGAGTATGTAAATGAAAGTGTGAGAGGAATTATTAGATAAATCCCCGTGAGTAAACCTTCAGGAAAGTAATTTGTACACTAAAATATTTTTCTAAAAAATGTAAAAAGGGCACACATAAAGAAATTTTCTTGGGAATTAATTGATAAAATAGCCAGTTTGTAAGTCTTGGAGAATTTGAAATTATTATTATCTTTTGCAAAAGTGTGATCTAAAATGTTAAATTTGAGACTTTTTGAAAGAAAATAAATTTTTATCTGTAACTAATTTTTTCTAGAATTTATTATTTTTGTTTTTATGTTCATTGTTGTAGTTCTGGTAGATTAATGTATTTGTTTTTCAGAAAACAATTTGCTACATTAAACATTTTGCTTGATATACAGTATTTATTATTAAACATCTAGTAATAACTTCTATTTTGCAAGATAAAAAAAAAATATGCTTAAGAATAAATTTATAAAGGCTCAATGGATTCTGTATATATAATAATGGTAGAATTTAGTCTAATTAAAAAGAGTTAGTTTACTTTTTTTTAAAAAAAAATAAAAAATAAGGTCTAAATTCCCTTTTTTTTTCAAAATGAAAAAAGTAAATAATGGCTACTTTTAATCATTAGGAACTACTACTGTGCAGGATGGAACATTTCTTTCTAACAAGTTATCTTTTAAGTCATGGATTCAGCAAGAACGATAGAGTTGAGTACCTAATTTAATTAATACGACTTACTTTCTCAATGAAGAAAGGTAAATTTAGCATGTTAGACATTTTTCACGATTTTTGAAAAAATTATACTTAAAAAGAGAGAGAAAAAGCGATAAACACAATCTAACAAAATTATCTCGTTATTAGATGGATACTTAAGAATTTAAGGAATTGTTCATTTATCTAAATTTATATCCATTTGTTTGTTCTCAGATGAATATTCAAAGTGTTTAGTTTTGAAATAGAGCTTTATAACGCGTCGATACATTTCACTACGGGGTCCAGAAATTGCAGTATATTCACTCACTTTTCGTTTTAAACGTAATGGGTGAAGTGTATGGGCTTTCTCCCAGAGCATTTTTTGCTGAAATCGACACTTCATACGAAGTTCCTTGTTCAAGCCCACTCAAGAGATAAGAAGTAGAATTCATTGGAATGTGAATAAAAGTAACGGGAGCTTCTTGATTCTTTTGAATACGGAGTTGGAAAGATTGGGTTAGACCTCCATCAAAACCAGGTGCCCAAACAAGGAGTGATCCTTGATGAGACACATTCATAGACTCCAATGCTTCCGGGGGATCTGGAATACCTGTAAGAACAATGTGAATAATGTATGTTAGATGAATATACCATTGGAAGTAAAAGAATGTTCGGCGATAAGCTGTTGACCTTGGTAAGTGTTTTTATTTCATTCCCCGACCTACCAGTCTGCAGCTATGCCGTGCATGCCTTAGACGACTGAGACAAAATGAAACTATATTCGCGCCAGTCATTAAAGGCTTTTTCATTCCTGTCCTTTGTTGTTTGCGACTTGCTGAAGGAGATGACGATACAAATGTTTAAAATGCACGTACGTTTTAAAATGATTGAAAAAGATAAATAAAATATTAAGTGGTTGATATACTTTGTGAAATAAATATAAGTGTAATATTTGAAAAATTAAAAGAAAAAAAAAAGCAGAGGATATATATGTATAGTGGGATACTTAATTAAAATTAACTTGTCCAACAAATGAAAAAAAAATAATAATCCATGAATAAAATCATTTATGTTAATTGATTTATAATATTAGTTAGTAAGAAATAACTTAATAGTAGTAATTAATTTGATTCATTTCTTTTAAAATTCAAAACGAAGATCTTAATGATTTCTAATATGTAACAGTTCCTCCCTTGAATAGATTTTACTGTTCGTAAATATAATTATTACTATTGTTTTCAAATTAATTTGGATTGAGAGAGTACTCTTCATTTATAATTATGCTTCAATACTATTTTGTTTTTTATAAATTTTCCCTTCGTCTTTCATCATAAATATATTCAAAAATAAATAATTCAGTGGACTTAAACATTGAAAGTAATCAATTGTGTCTGTTGCTCTTCATATATTTTTCTTGTCATACTAAAAATAAGACATTTATTTCATCCTTAAAAAGATTAATTTTGTCTTAAATTCTGCTTCATTTTAAATTTGAAATGGTTCTACGTTCAGTATGTAGTTTGGAAATAATATTATTTAAAAAAGTGTTGAAATATGTTAATCATTAAAAAAGATAAAATAAAAACTATTTCTTTTAAACATTCCTAATGAATAAAAAATATATTAATATAAAATAATTCACTTATATAGTTGTGTGCTTATATATAATATTGAATTAGGTTTGTAGATTGCGCCTTAAAAAATCATAAAATGAACAGTTAGGACTACTGTTTTTCATTTATTTTTTCTGTTCATCAGTAATTTCTTTTGCAATTGGAATTGCTTTCAAAATTATTATAGGCAAAACTCTAAACATTTAAATACATATCTGTAAATATCTAAATTAATAGTCATGAACCTTAAGATTTTCATGAACCAATAAATGTATTATGTTATACATAATGAACTGCCAATAAAATTGACCTATATATGGAGGGCCACTAATATGACTGACCTCTATATAGGGGACTATTAATATGAATGATCACTATATGGCGGATCAGTTTAACAATACTGTCACTTATTTACATCTCTACATCTTTCCATAACACTATAAAGGAACTTCACGAAAAGCAAGTACAGATCGGTGGCGCAAAGCAATATTAACAGACTGAAGTGTTACGCATCAAATTTAACATGGGTGATAATTCTCACTTTCAAATATCGCTAGATATATCTGCAAAAGTAGCTAAAAAGTTGTTAAACTCATACGACGTTTTGCTAAAAGTAGTAGCTAACATTTAAAAAAAGGTGTATAATCCCTGTTCCATTTTACGTTTTGTTACTCGTCATAGTTTTGAAACTAAATCTTTATAAATATACAAAAAAGAATGTTCCAGCTATTCTGCGGATCCTTCAAACGTTTTCACGGACCGCTGGTTGGCAAGCGCTACTCTAAATTAAAGTAATAGTCATTTCAATTTATAAATTTTTCTATTAATAGAGATAGTGGATGTACTATGTGTTAAAAAATTGCAGAATTAATTTTATAACTAAAACAAAAGCTTTGAAAATGTTCTTTATTCCTCTATTATAATTAGATTTACTGCTTTAAAAAAAACAAACATGTAATATATAAAAGAAAATTTAAAGTCAACTCCTACTTAGGTCAACAAAGAAAATATCTTATTTTAGTTAATTAAATTTAATTAATTTATAATTATGCTTAAAAATAATTGTATCAACATCAGGTGCGATCCACTGCAAATTTCAAAAATATATTTGAAGCCAAGAAAGAATTCGAAAGAAAAACTTACTGGGGCCATCTGTTGGTACTAGTTCTAAATTTAAGTAAGGAATTAATATTTAAAAAACTGCATTAAATCAAGTGTCCTCCACTACATGCTTAAAAAATGTATTTGAGCAACAGTGGATGCATAAAAAGTATTTTATTAACGATTGAAAGTTTGAACAAGATATATATATATATAGGGAGAGAGTGAACTAATAGTAGGAATTGAAGAGAGAGCTCATTATCATAAATAATCTTAAAAGTTTTATTAGATAACCATAAATATACGAATTTAATTTTGTAGCAACATATAAAAGATTTTTAGGTTTAATTGAAATTCGAGAATATTCAAAAATAAAGATAAATTAATTTAAACAAATTTTAACTTATATAAGGTAGAAAATATTAATTGATAGAATAATGTCAAAATTGTACCTTGCTATATCAATATTAGTCATCGTGATTGGTAATTTAATTTGAAATCTATTCATTTTTAATGGGAACTAACTCTTTGAACGCAAGACGGATATACAAATTACTATTTGTGTGTGTTGTGCGAGCCAATATTTTACGAGCTTTCTAATTAATTTATTTTATTTATTAAAGAGTTTATAAATAGTTGCATTTTCCCAAAGATCACACAGAGACCGATATTTAGGTAACTCTCTCTATACATTAATTTTAAATTCACCTACTTGGAAAGTTACGCTATTATGAAACACATTTAGTCCATAATCCCCAGGAACTGTGCAACAAGGTAAACAGATCGAAATATCCATTAAGAGGTTGCTCAATCATTTTAATTTCCTTCGAGAATTCGAAGTTTCGCTTTTCTGTTATTTTGACGAAGCTACATGACAATAATATTGACTTGGAAACAGTTTCAAAGTTAAAGGACCCGAGCAAGAGTAACCACTCTAAAAATATACCGTTATCGACGTTTAAATAATATACGAATTTCTAAAGAGTCTTCGAATAAACATCTAAATACGGAGAATTCCTATGGAAACTCGTAGAAAACTTGCCACATTGCAAAATGAGATGGGTTGTTTCTCAGGATCTTAATGAATAATGACATTTTCAACTGTAGCCCCTAACTGTTGACACAAGATTTCGAAGCAATATTGTGGGAAACCTACATGGTTGCTTTCCTGTTTGCGCAGAGCAGAGAAGAGTTCACAGCTATGGATTCAGCAGGGAAACAATAATCCTTTTCCTGGACCGTAAATAGAAGGTTTGCGTCTGAATGGAATCCAAGCAAGTGGAGAGATTTATCTTGTAGAGCAGATGTTATCGATGTGGGAGAAATGACAAATGTTAATGAATAATAAGGCTAAGTTTCTCCATTTCCATGCAATGGAAGTAGAAAGTATATGAGACGAAAAGAAAAATGGAAATACAATGCAGTTTCCTCGTATATTTTCTGCTCTGAGTATAAGGGGCAGGGGAATTTGAAATGATATCTCTAATAAGTTACTAGCAGCTTATTCTAGTATATTCATAATATACTTAAGAATTTTAAGAAACCCTTTAACAAATAACTTATTTAAAAATGTCCTACAAAAACTATTAATTTTTTTAAGTTCCCTTCATATTTTATGATTTAATGTTAAAAGTGTTGTTCAAAGTGTTCTAAAATATTTTAAAGGTGATTTCATATTACAAATAAACTTCTTAACTAAAGAAATATTGTGTGGGAATAAGAAAACAAATACATATAATTCTAAATAACACTTTTTGGGAGTATGTACGATTCTATATTTATTTCATATACATCATACATATATTATTCTATATTAAATGCTCATTAGAGATACTCGAGTTTTCATATTTCGATGGCAAACAAACTCATTATTACCTCCTATTATCACCTTTGTGACCTAATTTTGTAAACAGCAATAAGGAATTTCATGAAAATTCCAAACACGCACACATCTGCACGCACACACACACGCACACATTATTATAGTCCGTTGAATATTTCTTGTTATAATAGGTTATAATTACTTTCCATAAGTGAACAATTTGTAGCAACCAATGAGGTGTATAAAGTAGACATAGTTAAGATATTATTTTAATAGACATTATTATTATACTACCTACTATTATTAACGGCATTATTTAAACATTTTGTTAAGATTCCAATTTGTTATGATAAAAATGTAATACTCATTATTTCACATAAATTAGTAAAATAGTTTACTGAAACACATGTGTGTTATTATTTCATGTGAGGGATAGCATGATGTTACATTAGAAGAGGACTTTATATAAATTGATGTAATTTCACTTTATGATTTCTAAGAGGCATTTCAGTTATTCATACCACAGAAATTGCTTGAATCAGTCCATGGAATAATAGTTATCAACATTCTCACTACTTAAAAATAAGCTATTGCCGAGGAAAAACATCACATATTTAATCATGACATCTCTGAAAAATTTTAACTCTGAAACTTGGCTGCATTACATAGTTTTAATAGATTAACTATTGCACAGTGAGAGACTAACATTTCTCTATTTAATCGCATAGCTCTATCAAAAAGATAAAAAAATATTAATCTGGAATGTTCTCTTTTAAATAAACATTGCCCATATTTTTGGTTAAATCCGAGGTTAAATTAGATTTTTAAATTTTCAGAAATTACTTGCTTTCACTTACAAACTAGTTTCAAATGATAATGATAAATTATTTTCCGATATGTGTTTCCAAATAATTTCTGTTTAATTTGCAGCTATTAAGAATAATTTTCTCATTGAATGCATGAACATAAAGTAGATGTAACCTTCATATTTAAATGGAAATAAAATTTGCATTTTTGTTTCAGTTTTTCTAAGCAAACAATGCATTTATTTAATTTTTTATAAAATTTACTTGCCTACATGAATGTATCTTGTATCTTAATGAAAAATTTAAGACATTAAAGTTAATAACAAAAGTCGAATAGATCCACTAAAATTCTTCAGTTGCTATGAAGCTATGATAACCAAGTGGTCATAATCACAAACACATGTCCAATCTTTTCGAGCCCTGATGTCAATGAAGTCTCGTTATATAGAGGTGCTGATGAACGTTAACCTGTTGTGACTTAAAGCTCTCTCGTTGGTGTGGTGAGAAAATTAGGCGAATGAGGTTGCACCTTAATTGCCGACCTGTTTTCTTGACTACAAAATTAAAAGGTCTGTCATCCCAAGCCCTTTAGTGCGATGCTAATAAAATACTCACTAAGTTACTATGAATTTAATAAAATAAGCAAACGTTTACATTTATTTACATTTATAGTTCATTTGAGGTGGGAAAATTAGGCGAATGAGGTGGCACCTCAATTGCCGAAATGTTTACTTGACTACAAAATTAAAAGGTCTGTCAGCAATAGCTCTTTAGTTCGATGTTAAAAAAATAGTCACTAAGTTACTAAGAAATTAATAAACTAAGCAAACGTATTCATTAATTTACATTTATAGTTCATTTTATAATTTTAATGAAGTCCGAAAGACACTTTCATTTAATTAACGTGACGTATTTTACAATTTTTAATGTTTTAAAGCTTCATTAACAACTGTAGCATACCGTAAAAGAACTTCTTAATAAACGCTCATTTTTTATCGAACTGTACTTTCTATAAATTGTGGCTTAATTAATTAAAGTTTACTAATTAAAACTGAGTGAAACTTATTTGTAAGTACTCATATAATGATTAAGATTTCTTATCATAATTGCTTTTTGTTCATTCCTTTAAAACAAATAAAATGTTTCAAAGAAGAGAAATTGCAATTTAGGAATGCAATTGATGAACAGAAGTAAATGAAGTGGAAAATCTTCTCCTTAGGTTACTTTTAAGAAATAAAATAAAGTCACAAAATACCATTAATTTTCCGAAAAAAAGTGTTAGAAACACTTGACTAACAAGAATATACGCAAAATGGCAAAAAAAGAATCCAGCAAAATATATTATGGAAAGGTAGGAAATGAGAATATCTTTGCTAATTCAATATTAAGATCACTTGATGAAAATAGATTTAGGCATAGGAATGATTGTAATTGCATTTCTTTACCTTCATCATAAATTTAATGCGCCAGTTTTTTTTTTTATGTAAAGGAATCTTAGGAAAGAAATATTTCTCTAGCGTGTTTTCAATCGATTTTCATACCATTGAGATGAGAATTGAATTTAACAAATGATTTGATCTTAAAGGAGAATTTTTCTATGTTTATTGGTATTGAAGGGAAAACAAAAAGTTCGCTTATGTTTAAAACATGCGTAATCGAGTTAAAATATTTCATAGAAATAAAGAAATTATTATTTCTTGTATAAAAGGAAAATATTTCTAATGAAACAGAAAATGAATTTTATGATAAATAACCAATTAAATATAGAATGATTAGATGATTTTAAATTCCCCGGGTGTTTCTTTTCCTGTATTAATTTATTTTCTTATGATACAATGAAATACGATCTTTGAAGAGAAAGAAATTAAAAACGTGTCAAATAAGACTTTCTTTCCACAATAATTTTGAAATAAATCTAACAATTTAATTTTTTTCTTTTAATTTTTCACGATAAATTGCTCAATAAAGATAACCTTTAAAATAAAATGACAGGTGCTTTATTTTACTTGACGCAATTTGACAATTAGCATAAATCTGAAATTTTTATTTTTTATCTGTTGATCGGCATTCATTTTCATGCATGGTAAGCTCGAAGGAAAAGAAAACATGGTTTGAACTTGCTTGATATTAATAATTGTCAGTATATTGCTTGTTAGTGTGATACGTAAAAATCAAAAATTTTAAATATTGTTCCTATTATTGAAGTGCGTAGGGGATTTTAAAATGAGTCAAGTGGCTGCCAAATTTTGCTTCTGTTGATAATATTTGAGGATGAACAACGCTTCGTGACAGAAAATTGCTTCATATTCAAAAATCGCCATATAAATCTTTTGCATTTCTTAAAAAAGTTATATATAACGTCTAAAATTCTCTTCTTTTAAAAAGGATGAAACACTTTGACAGACAATTTATTGTTTCAATATTATATTTTGTACGTTGTCAAACATGTCTAGTTAATTATTGAGACACTTTACATTTCAATAGAGCAAAATGCGCGGTAACAACTATTTTTTATGAGAAAATATCTCGAGGTATAAGTTAATGGGTTAAATGGAAATATTTGAATTAAATTAAATCAAATTTTATTAATCAATATACTACTTATTTTTTTTATCTACATCAGTGATTCTCAACATTTTTTGTTGTTGTTGTTTTGGTACACTTTTAACAATTTCGAAATTTGGCGGCGCACTAACAATAAAAAAAGTTCAAAAGTAATGTACTTATATATAATACACTATACGTAATAATTTATGATAGTAATTTTCAGTGTTAAACACACACACAGACACAAAATAATACGTATGACAAAGACAACAAAATTTTTATCGAATTATTAATTACAAATTAATTATAAGAATACATTTGATGTAAAATGTGAGTTCGACTTGATATTTTTTGTTAATTTTGTTTATGTTTGATCGTAAAAATAATGCCACTCTCATTTCGTCATCTACATTTAATAGTTTTGATCTTTTATTTTTTAAATTTTATATTTGTTAAGGTCGAAAATCTGAATTCACACAAATAAGATGTTGAACGTTGTACGGATATTTTTATAGTTTACTTTGCTGTTATGGGTGAGAGAGTGAAGATTAACGTCGCATTGTTCAGCTTTGGGTGTTATGGGATAATCGCGTCTCTAATTTTAAACCGAAAGGAATTAATTGACTCTTCCGAATGCTTTAAAATTATATCTCGATTATTACAGAGCAATATTAGTTCATCCTCTTCATTCAAAGTTAATTCATATACAGATTTATTAATACACAAATGTATTACAAACAAAGCAAATTTCTTTATATCTAAATTTGGGAAGTAATCAATAACTCTATCTTCTAGTTTTGTCAAATGATCAATAACAATTTTATTGAATAGCTTATCTTTATAAAACGGTGAATTTATTCGGCTCCTGTTTTTTTTTCTCAGGGTATAATTGATACTTTTTTTAAAAAAAATTAGTGGCACAGTGGTTGACAATCACTGATTTGCATAATATTGATGAGGATATTTTTTTCCAGAAAATTTTAAAGGGTTATATGCCATGTTATCATACTTTTCCTTTCAGCTTATTACATTCGACTCGTGTCTTTTAAAGGAAGAATGATTTTACAAAGAAGAATGATATTATTTATAAATTAATAATGTGAAAAGTTCAATACTACTAATTATTGATGGTGATATATTTTAACATATTGTTACACTAATGCACAATGAGGCCGCTTTGTAGTGATCGATATTAAGGAAATATGTATAATATATTGAATTATTCCTTTTGTAGCTTAAGAAAGCACCAGAGCACTGCTTATTTCATCATCAGTTTGAAATGAAAATTATTCATAACACGGCGCTCTGTGTATTGCGTGAGACACGCCTTACATTTACTTATCGATAGTTTCGCTTAGTAGTCAATAAATCATTTCCTTCGAAATGCTTATTTCCATGAATGCTCATTTTGAGTCATAAGCGGATCTAACGACGATATTTCAAATATTGCGTGGTTCCAGAAGGATTTTCCATCCTATCATCTTCGAAAAGACATTAAAGACAATAACTACACATGAAGCATGGATCCAAACAATTTAAGTGCATTAATAGTAGTCTCAGGGAGGCTCATTTGGAGAAATGAGATGTTATCGAAATCAGATAAATAAGTAGACTTATATAAATAATCTCGATGGAAATGATGAAAGTGCTTACTGAGTGGCGTCTTTGAGATTTTAGATTAATCAAAAGTGAAATTAATGTTACGGATCAAAAGTTTCCTGAATGGAATTTTAGCTCCAGGGAAGCAAATTATATTTGCAATGGACACTAAATATTGTTTGGAATTATTAATTTAAATAAAGAAAAATATTTAAAAAAATACACTGTCTTCGAATCTTTATATATATATATATATATATAGCTATAAACATTTTACTAAATATTGCTTAAATCTGAAATACCCAATTAATTTTATTAATAGTTATATGAATAAAGCTATTCAAAATTGTAAAGATTAAAAATTCTTAGATTAATAATAGTTTAATACTATAAATTTACACATTTCATAGTTATAGTTACCTACAAATTATATTATTAGTTAAAATTACTGATTATTATTTAATTCATATATACTCTAGTGTCACTAAAATGTATGGTAATTTGTAACTCTTTTAATAATTTTTGTTTTTAATAGTTTTATACTTTTGTTAAGTGCTACATTTCAGCCATTCACATGCTTTGAATCTGCATTACGGTCCAGAATCTGGCAATAATTTATTTATTGCACTCAGATTTAGCACGGGCTCTGCATTTTAAAAAGTGCAATTTTTAGGTAAGTTGCCTCTATTTTGCAATGGATTTAGATATTCCTATCCATATTACTTTCAATAGGTTTTTGCTCAGTATTATTTACATAAAGGAGGAAGGTTGGCTGGCCAAAATGCATGTTCAAACCCACTTTTATATGAATTATTTTATATATTAGCTGTCCTAAGTCAGCAATGTTTATGATACTGCAGCATTCATTTTATATTTTTTAAAATCTAGTATCCTTCATTGTATGATCTCTTTACTGTCTGTGTTTTTTTCGAATGTGATTGATGAATGTTTATCTCTTGTTCGTAGAGAATTAGACTATATATATATATATATATATATATATATATATATATATATATATGTGTGTGTGTGTACTATTCTTAACTATATATATTTATCGTAATAATGTGTTAGTTAGCGATAAAGCTAATGTATATTTAAATCTTAATAACTTTATTAAACAATGTATTGAACATGGATATCCTGCTAACTTTCTTTACAATTATATTTCTAATAGTTCTCAGAGATATTCAATATGTATTAATAACTATTATTGACATTATGTTTTAATACTAGTATTTTTAACGAATTATACAATTATTCAATATATTCTGCTACATGTTTAATACATTAATAATATTATTATTTAAATATTGATTGTAATCATTTATTTTCCACAATTATTTATATCAATATATATTTATAGTTTTTTAAACGTACACACACACACACATATATATATATATAGAGAGAGAGAGAGAGAGAGAGGGAGAGAGAGGGAATTTATATTATTCTATCATAATTTATTAACTTTATGCGGTGTTGATATTCCTCTGTTGTATTTGGCGGGAAACTTAACCAGTTCATATACTCACGAAGTGAGTCTTACTATTTACCTTTTGCATCGACTTTAAATCTATACTGTGAATACTAGTATGCTATAATTTTATCGTTATATTTTAATAGTATAGTGTTTTTATTTGTAATATTTAAATTTCTTCAAACATTATTCTTTCATTTCCCCTTGGCACATTGTATAGACAAATTACAGGTGAAGGTTGGCTAGCTATAAGACTTGTTTAACCCTGCAATCTTGGTTCCTAAGGCCGGGAGTTTGTTATTGTACTACTGTGCCTAATATTTGCTATCTTGAATAGTCATACTTAGGTTCTATAGCTATCTGTGTATATATATATTTATGGAATATATACATATATTTACTTATGTTAAGATTTTAAACTTAATATCAATAAAGAAATGCTCTTCATTTACATTAGTTTGAAATTATTCGATTTATTTTTACATTTATAAAAAAAGCAAGTTCGAAAGTAATTTCAATGTTTTTTAAGTAGTACATTGAATAAGAGTATAAATTAAAAAAACAAGTAACATAAATAAAGTTAATTCTTACTTAGGTCAGCAAATAATTTTTTTTGTTACTCTCTTTTTTTCATTAAATAATTACAATTAATATATAAATATATATATACATAAGATAGAATAACAATATTAAATGGTAAAACAAAAAAATCGATTTTTCCCAAACTATATATTGTGTTACACTACTATTTTTGTTTGTTACTACTTGTTCATTCAATCATAAATCAGATTCTCAGAAATTACGACATCCCATGTAGGATTCGAACCCCCGACCTTCGTATTAGAAGTCCAATGTGCTATTCATTGCGCTGCAGAAGCAGAACGAGAGATTTTCCTTTTTATACATGGTGTTGGACAGTTATTTTTGTTACTATTTATTTATTTTGTAATTTAATTAATGAATTAATATTTGTAAAAACTATTAACATCTACTACAAATTTAAGAAAAAAAAATTTGGAACTTGAATGGATGAATGCGAAGTATTTTTTCAACGATTGAAAATTTAAACAAGATTATGTATATATATATATATATATATATATATATATATATATATGTATATATATATATATATATATATATATATATATATATATATATATATATATATATATATATATATATATATATATATATATACATAAGTAGAGTGGGAACTAATAGTAAGTATGAATTATGATATTTTAATTGTGAAAAAAATAATAGTACTATCCATTTTCATTATAGCTCATAAAAATTGCAAGTGAAAATTAGAGAAATTTGCAAAGCATATTTTTTTATTGTTTTAGTGTTGTAAAGAACTTTATATTACTTTTTCCACAATTTTTTTTAAATATCTTAAGTCTCAAATTAATTTACGAGAAAGCATTATTTTTCCATAAATATATTCCTAAGAAAATCTAGTTATCGATGTTACTTTTCGTATTATTTTTTAATAGTATTATACCAAAAAACTTTTAGAAATGTTCGCAAAAAATGAATTCAATTAATTTTGCAGAATACATAATGGAGTTTTCGGATCTATCTTTATTCTTAAGTTTCGCATAATTATCCTCTAATGGAACAAAGGTTTTAAAATTCACACGGATTTCTGAGACACATGGAATAAAATCACATCTGTTAGACGAGTTAGTCCCAAGAAAAGGAACTGATTAAGAAAGTTATTTTTAGAAATTTTCTTCCAATTTTAATTTAGTATCTAGAAACTGATAGAAGTCATTTTAGTACATTTTTTGATAACTGAATATTTAATTCTAATTTTTGTGTTAAAAAATTATTTAATAAATAGTATCATATTATCAATAGATTTTATACTTTAAACACCTATATAACCTTGCTCAATATATTTGTTTGGAAGTTATTATGTATTTAAAAAAAAAGCTTTAAAAATATTTTCACATATTTCGGGCAAAAATAAGTTGGCTATTAATATATATATGCACACGCATTCTAATCAGTCGTTTTTTTATATAATTTGTTTTAACTCATGAAATAATTGATGTGCTTAAAATAGTACGCATTTTGCCTTATTTAAATGTATATTATACTATGTCTCACTACTTTGTATTATTGTCTTAAATTATTTCGGGTTCGAATCTTGTTGTCATTGGAGACCCACCCTACCATGTAGTAGAGGTGATGCACATTAAACCTGTCGTGTTTCAAAGTTCTCACGTAAGCATGGTTTTGAAGTTGACACAGTGAGATATGAGGTGTCGTTCTCGTCACTTAACCGACTTTCAAAATGACGAGACCTATTGGTAAATATCTTTCGTGTTGCTTTAAATGTGTAACGTTGATAAAACTCACTTAAAGTTTAGAGATTTTACTACAAGACTAAAACATTTAGAATATTAAATCTGAAAACACATTTGAGGACTATATCAATAATACAAAATGCTCTGAATTATATTTCTAAAACGCTGCGGTAATTTAATTGTTGTAACTTTTTTAATATGCTTTTTCAGTAATTTATATATTTATGAAGAGGTAGAGTGAGAGACTATAGAAAAAAAATCGATCTTAATTTCTGATCTTTCTTCGAAGGACATAAGATCTTGAAAGTTTGATAACTTGGATTAGTATACAAAATGCTTTAATAGAACATAGTGATACTGAGGAAATAGATCTGAACATCGGTTCTTTCTTTGAATGATCTCTAAAGTTTAATAATAACTTAGATTACCATGCATTTATATAACATCTCATGATTCACGATTTTGAGGTTTAACGCTTTAAAAATTTACAATTAATTTTTTCCTTTTCTTCTGAAATCATGTAATTACAAAGTTTATAATGTTAGCTACGCATTGTTTTTTTCAATATAAATAGAAAACTTAAGTATTTATATTTTAAGCAATGGATTATATCGATTGCATTGGTGGCATTAAAACACTTAACGAAATCGGACACCCGAACATAGCTGAAATATGAAGTCTGATGAGAAAGCTTTGTCTTGTGAAGCATAAAGGAAACATTTGCTCTATGAAATGATCTGAAATAAAAACCCTACATAAAGTTGAGTTATAATATAAATTATATCCCAATTTATTCAAACTAATTGTTTTATCATTAGTAAATAATTCTGAAATTCCGTTAGAGATTAAACAAATAATTTAAAAACAAATTTTTATTTTATTTATTTTCATTACTGTGAATTGCTCATAAGTACTAAAGACTACCTTCAGGTTTAATAATTCAAGTTCGTGTAATTTTCGCTTATGATTATCCAAAAAAATTTCAGAAAATATATACATTATTTTTAATAGAATTCTGTTTTGACGTTCCCAAAATCACGAGTTAAAACATTTTTCGTTCAACGATAAAAAAAAAAAAAAACATTCTACTCTTAAAGTTTAATGATATATTAATTTATATCATTAGCTTATGTGAATATCATTTAAAAATACTCAATTGATTAATAAATTTGTTAAAACTGAAACACTTTTTAGAACAGGAATAAATTGTAAAGTTTTTGATTGTTATGAGCTTCCTTGTAAAATAATAAGGAATGATGATATTATCTCTTTCAATTCAACTATTTACACACACACACATAACTTTTTTCTTTAATATAAAAAGAAAAAAAATAAGAGTATAGTACTCACTTCTTTTTACAATATTAAAGCCTATGAAGTCATGTCCCATTTGATTTCCAGCAATACACGTGTAAACGCCGTAGTCCCCTTCAGTTATTGATTTCACCATTAGTGTGCTCCACCATTCATTACCATGTTTACGCCTTTGTCTCACACTGTATTTGGGAGATTCCGATTGGCCAGTGCTTATAGTAGATCCATTGAATGACCATGCAAACGTAACGGCAGGGTTGCCCGAAGCAATGCAGACTAATTCAGCGGAATCCCTCTCACCGGCGGCTACACGACGCTGGAGCTGTTCCTTCAATAACACCGGGCGATCTGAAACATTTAGAAACCATGGTTAGCATTAATTAAAACAAAAACATTAAATCAGTGTATTAACCGTTCAACTTTTTTGTCCAAAATTCTTCAAAACAAGGAACAATTTTATTGCATGTATAGCTATGCATTATACTTAAGTGAAAGAAAAAATGGGAGAATTTCATTTTAATATTCAAATTTAAATTTTCACACTATCTTTTATTTCGTATAATTGTGGAACACAAAACCCCTTAAGAGACCGGTTTTTAAAGGTACATTCTGAAAAAAACTATGAAGACTATTTCATATATCTTAAAATAATTTCTCACTTGCTTGCAAAATATTGTCATGTTTGTACCTATTTTCAAACGGTTGAGGGTTTTGTGTGTGTGCACGTATATATACACCCACAATTTGAAACATGGTGCATATATAATACAAAATATTACACTGCAATCGGGATAGGAATATATATGTATATATATATATATATATATATATATATATATATATATATATATATATTTCGGCTTTTTTTAATAAACTTTCCATTCCCATTTCTTTTCAGCACTAAGATGCATATTGTCTCACAGATCGATGTTTTTCATTGAAAGGTTTCAAGAATTTAAATTTCTGATTTTTTTCAAAGGAAAATCCCCACTTTCACCATAAAGAAAATCCCGAATGAAAAGAATTTCAATGCCATGAACCATCATAATTAAAAATACGTGCAAATCAAAGACGTAAAGAAGTAAATATCAATGACAGTACAACGTACGGGCAAACTAGTTGCTGTCCAATTTCGGTAGCCTGTTCGGTGTATGGGCAAACCAGTTAAAGGGTTGAATTATTTCAAGTAGGTGTACAAAACAGGAATTATTAAAGTAGAGCAATTGTGATTTTTTCCACTTTGTGTAGTATATAATGTGTTCACTTGGAAAATATCTTAAGTATAACATTAAGAAAAATGAATTTGTGTTTAAAGTATTCATTTTGAGCTATAAATCGTGTTGTAGTTTTGCGTTTTTAACTCTGCATGTTTTGGTTATTAATGCCTCGTCACTTGATCATGGTTCAAAAGTACGAGGTGCGTCGCCAAAAGCCCCCGTGTAGCTAAACAGTGCGACGTTAATATTCACTCACTCACTCACTATCCAGTTATTAATGTGCATTCGTAAGAAAAGAGGACATTTTTAATTAATTTGCTGTTTCCATCATATTTGATTAAACTTGGTACCACTGTTGATTGCTCAACAGGAATTACTTTATGATATTAAGAAATTACTTAATTAATTTCAAAAATAAATGTAAAGGCAATTTTTGAAATTGAATTATTCTATTCAGCCTATTTTAAAATTTTATTGAAATCCGAATATATTTTCCAAAGATCACCGCAAAAATCTGTAAAGAGGATATGCACTAGAAAACTTCGTACAAACGATTAATCTGTAAACAATTTAACATTTTTAGTTATAACCTTCTGATATATTCACTAGAATGCTTTCTTTTTTATAGATACAGCGTAAGGTATATTTTGTATAAATCTGTGTTAGTTACTCATAAAAAACCAAGTGTTCATAACTGTTTCCAGATAATTTCAGTTTGGGTCGATGAAAATCCTGATACTTAAAGCTTTTGCATGGCATAAATCACGTTTTTGTAGCTGCATCTAATAATTTATGTTTCATATTTATTAAAATATGTTTTCATTACCATTTTGAATATTTTTAAAATTTGAAACATCTAATATATTAGAATATTTTAAAAAATATGGGGTAAGTGTTATATATATATATATATATATGTGTGTGTGTGTGTGTGTGTGTGTATAATACTTTGTAAAAGTGGAGTTGAAAATTTTTGTCTGTTAATATTTATGACACTCATTTAGCATTAAATGACCTACTTTTTGCCCCAATAAACGAGAAGTTTTCGAACAAAGTCTTACAAAATCTGAAATTTGGACTAATTGTACACTAACTGTGAAATTTAACACATTTTAATTTTAGGATACAAAAAAAAGTAATAAGTTACATATGCCTTTGTGTGTGCGCGTGTACGTGCGTGCATGTGTGAACAGATTTTTTCTCTGTTTCATTTCCCTTGAGAGGGCTTATTTTAAATTCATTACTGTACTGAACTCTTCAAGAACTCTTCATTCTAACTAAACCCTTTTAATTACCCTATTGACAGAAATAGTAAATTTTAAATTTTAATGCTTTTG
>BMAU01013281.1:50000-223269 GCA_019973935.1 Trichonephila clavipes
GTGGTTTACTTCTGCAATGTTGCTAACAAAATACTGTTATACAAGTACAGAAAATATTTCTTCGATATTTTTATACTGATATCATTTAATGAAATTAATAATTAATAAACAGCTTTATTCCATTATTGAGTTTAACAAAAATGATAAGTTTATGCATATTAATTATTTTATAAATCAGTCGTTACAGAATATGTGTGTGTTCTCGTTCTTCATTATCTTATTTGTATACTGTGGGTCTCTGTTATCCAGTATGAATGGAAAACGAGGAATTCATCGAAAACTAAAATCTCAACTAAACTATTGTATGCACAAAATTGAAAGAGCAGGTACAGTATTTTAAAAGTTGGTGCTTGTTTAATTAATAACTGCTTAGAATAAGAAATCAAACGTGTTTGCTTCGTCTTTTTAATAGCCCTTTGTTGAATAATGCTGCATAGATTTCTCAACATTAATTGTTCCTTGCAATTATTGTCTCATCCAAGAAAATGATGCATTGTCAGCAATCAAGAAGGGATTTGACATGCGTTAATGCTGAACTGTGACTTCCATTCAACTGCGGGAAAATATCCTATTCTTCTTAGGAATGCTAAGGGAGGTTCATTTTGTACAGTTACAGTAACACAATGAAAGATTGATAATCATCATTCAATACTTCATGTCCAGTCTAAATTATTATGTTCGTTTGACGAATAATGCATTTCTTCCCGTCAATCTTTTCGCATCTATTTATGCTTAGTAAAGTATTCAAGAATACCTCCATTGCCTTCAAAATCAAGAAATTCTTCTTTAATTTCGAAAAGTATTTCACACCGGGATTTTTTTAAAAGTTTGTCGTTATATTAAGGTACAAGTAGGTGAAATTCCATAAATAGCTTACAACACTTCTGGATTCTTCCAAAATGCGAGTAAATCGTTAACTCTGGCTACTGCAAACATGCGCATCAAATTTATGTGATAAATTAGTTGAAGAAAGCAAACAAATTCTTAAAAAAAGAACTTAAATTTTTGTTGATAGTCTCCAGGATTATTAACTTATATAATCCACTTCCGGATAATTGAGAGTCTACAGTATTTTTAAATAAAAAAAACAACACTTGAGTCTAACATTTGGTTTCCCAGATGCCTGAGGTTAAACGATTTAAAAATTCTCCAGTGTGGGATTTTAATGAAAAACTTGCTCATTTAATTATTTGGAACTTCTGTAACATACATAATTAACCATACAGATTAGTATATACATATGAAACTCGAATAAAGTAATATAATGCTTTTAAAACTACAGGAAATAAAAGACAACTAATGCATTAATGTAAGGGTGAATACATAAATGCATACATAAATATTCTTTTTTAACTATTTCTGATAGTAAACATCTTTTGGTCTCAATAAAGATACAAATACAAATAGTTACACAAAGTTTAAGAAAAGTACAAATCAGTGTTAATAACGATACATGTTTTAAGAATTGCTAATTATGGATAATACAGATACTATTATAATCAGTACTTAAGAAATGTTTTTCATCAATAAGATTTTATATAAAGCCACATATTTGATTTACCCTTATTTGATTTCTTTCCAATATTTGCGTATACAGTCAAAGCTACGTTAAATATTCCTTCCCTGATTTGATTATTATAATAAATAAAACTAAAAGGTTATTTGATTTGCTATGTGAACTGCATTTTTTAATTTTCCTGGAACACGGATTTCAGTGGAAAAAAAAATACGTCTTTTGTTCAGACAAAAATTTAATATCAAAATATTCGATACAAGAAAACACTTTAAGAAAAATAAATTGTATAATATGCGTTTATTTTCCCCTATTGTATACTAATGGTAAAATTTTGCTTTTAAAATAACTTACTTAAGATTTTATTTATACATAAATGCAGAAGGGTGCCACTAGTGTCTAAATATTCTTTAGAGAGATATATGTTACTCTTCACACACACACACACATATTATTCGAAAACAGATTCTTTTGAATTTTTGTAACCTTGAAAGAGCTACATGAACGTCTAAATCAAGTATCAACTTATACTGTAGAATTTTAGACTCTATGCCAGGGGACTCTATACTCTTGCCGTGGGATGCCAAACCAATCTATCAATGTGACTCAGGGCACCGCACAGTAGTAAATATTTGAAATAATTCTATTCCCGCAACAACAATGGATGCAAAGTTAGTGGACAGAGGTCAAACATACTAATTCAGTGTTTTAGTTTACATTTATTATGCATTATTTATAGATATTTATTAACACACAAATAAATATAAAATATAACTATTCCTTCTACATAAATAAAAAATATTAAAATTGTTCATATTTTTGCTATGCATCTTTTAAATTTAAGTAAGAAATAAACACCACACACAAAATATAAGTAATTCTTATTATAGTTAAATAATTTAATGATAACCTTCTGCCCATGCACTTCTCAATTTTATATCGCAAAGTCAGGGGTATAATTTGTGAATTTATATTTCACACGATACTGAATGTTCAGTTGAGTCCACAAAGAAGTTGTTGAGCATTTCTTTGCAGACTCAAAATACCTTTCATACCAGAAAAGATTCGTTCACATAGATACGTAGAACTAAGAGTGGAAAGAAGAGCATGTGCAATTGTCTTTTCAAACAATTAAATCGCTCCAGAAATGACACTCAAAATATTAAAACAGCTGTCGATTTACTATTAGAATTATCTCTCTTTCAGATTTTTTAAAAATTCCGTAAATTTTTCTTTTCTTTCTATAATCCTGAAATTTTAGTTCAATGAGGTATATTTCAAAATTATCAATTTTACTCAAAAATTGACAGATTTGCAGAAAGATGTAAAGTGCCACTAAGAATTGTACGACGCTCCAGATTTGGCACGCGTGCCATAGGTTTCCACAACTCCTGCTTTATACAATTAATTAAAAACTACATCTACACAATCAAGTTAAAAATTCAAAAATAAAATAATGTAAATCTTGCATTATATGAAATTGAAATTTATGTAATTAATTAAACATTAATGAAAGCAAAATTTTAATTTGGGAAAACAAAATTTGTGATTAAAATCTATACGTTCGTGAACAAAACATTTAAAAGCTCCACTTTGAAGGCATGGCATTCATTAAACAGAATGAAGAACTAAACCTTTAAATAATACAACAAAAGTGATACAGATATCCTAGAAATCTATAGAGAACAATGGGCAGGCATATTTATTTACTTATTTACAAATAACTTAATTCACTAAAAGAACTGCATTCAGTCAATTAGAAACCATAAAAAGAAACGAAGCATAAATTCGAAACTCTTGAAAGCGTATAACACCTTACGAGAAATGATAGGAGAACTGCTTTCGATCAGTATTTTGGTTAAATTAACCGTGAAGACACTAAATAAAATAGAGAGTGGCAAATGTTAGGGGAGGAGCATGGATACAATTCAGTTAGTGTGATGAAACGGAACTGTTTCCTTAGGCTAAAAGATCAATAGCAATAGGGGGATCGATTAAAATGAATTGATTCCTACAAGCGCTAGTAATTAATCAGATCTTTTGTAATATCTTAAGAAACAGGAGCGCTTAACAGATTGAATAGTTGAAGAGGTTTCACCATGCAAGTAAAGAGTTTAGCACCTTAAAACGAATTACAAGTGAAACTAATTAAAGAAACCGTGATCAACTAAATTTGAATCATTTAAGTGAGATCCGGTTTTATTTATGAGTTGATTGTATTATTGATAAATGTTAAAATAAGATGAGAAATTATTTCATTGAAATGTTTTGATTACACACATTCCTTAGTTTCAATATGTGGATTCTTAAGCAATTTGTGAATGGATATTGAAATTAAAGTATTTAACATATTTTGTGTTTAAATATATAATAATATAAATAATTAAATTTTTTTCTCAGTTATTTCCTTTTAATCAGTGAAAACGTTAAGAACACACCATCTCTGAGTATTTTCCTAGAAACTGAAAGGCGTTTTATCATACAACCTTAAAAAAACAAAAACAGTCGAACTTAAATACATATATTTAAGCAAAAAGTAAAAATAATTTTTAGAGTACATAATTACAAAGCTCTTATAAAACCCATTTTAAGCTTTATAATATTACAAACATTTATATCGATATTAATTTAGCAATTTATATGGATTAATATGTTTGAATTAATTGCTTCAAATGTTAAATATTATAAAATATATATTAAATATGTACACTCTGTCACAAAAAAAATGCACCAGAAGGAAACCAGCTACTATCACGAAACTTAAAATGCATGTAGTATATCAGAATGAAAGAAAATTATTACAAATTCAGAAGAACATATTGTTTTATTAAGAAGATATGACAAGGAAACGTTACAAACAAGTAAGCAGTGAATCCATCTCTGGTAGCTATACAAACTGAAACACGGCGTGGAATCAATTTTATGAGGTGAATTGTGACATTGTATGGAAGATCATGCCATAATCTTTGCAACTGGGCAGTTAATTCACCAGCATTCCGGGACCGTTGCAATCTTTCAAGCACGATATAGACGTGATGTAATAGTGAGAGGTGGTTTGGTATCCTGGCAGGCCATGGTAATACTTCATAGCTTTGAAGACATTGTTGCGAGATTCTTGCAGTATGTGGACGAGCGTGTTGTTTTGCTGATAAACGGCCCATGGGTTACTTGATAGTATACGAATATACATCTGGTGTTAAAATCCCTACCACAAAACTGAATGCCATCAAAATGCGTTAAAGGATGCCTAGAGAAGATCGTATGTTCCGACAAATTGCTCAACACACTGTCAAAGTTTTTCTAATCCGCGTATGCTCTCAGCAATAAATGCCGGATTGGATCAGTGGCATGACTCCCCCCCACGCATACTCGCAGGTCATCAGCATTGAGACTGAATTGGGAAGTTTTGATAAATATCACGCACCTCCAATTCCTCACACTCCAGCCTCCCCGAGGTTGGAAAAAACCCAATAGGTACTGCCTATGATGTGGGGTCAGTGGTATGAGTTTTAATGGTTTCGGCTCCTTATACCCGAGTCGGACAGTCATCTCTGAATGGTTTTCCTTAATACTACTGGATATCTAGAAGGTGATAAATGACATCGAACCCGATTCTAGAAACGTTGTACATTACGACATGTTCGCTTTTATGATTACGCAATCATTGCGGCCGTTTGTGTTCCTGGAACGCCCTGACCCTTCAAGATGGTAGACTATCCCTTTCTTGATCCATTGGCTGACACCGAGAAGCTACCACATCTTTTCGATAGAGTTGGTGGCTGATATGCCTGTTTAAACAATCTGATTCTCTATGGCCTACTGTACGCTCCATCTCAAAGTCCGACATTGTTCGAGCTGTCACCAGTTCCGTTTTTATATCATCTCTAATAACAATACCATCTATCCAAGTCGAAAGATTTGTTTGAATAACAATATGGCATGAACAATCATGCTTTTAATTGTCTCCCAGTTGCGTATTTTTGATGCGCATATCGTGGTTACCTTTGTTTCATTGGCTTTAAAATTTTAACTATTAAAATATCTCCTACCAGACTACATTCCTGTCAAATTTCGTGATAGTAGATTGATTTATTCTATGTGCATATAATTTTTTGATACAAAGTGTCATATATGTGTATGTGTGAAGTGGAGGGGGCTACGCGCTACTGCATGCCCCCCTTAGCATCCCCATTTCAGGTGGCTGCGAAGGCAAGTAGATGACAATGACTCAGACAAAAGAGGCAGCGAGAGAATAGATATTAGAACACAGAATAGAAAAGATTGAGAGCACAAGAGAGGCAGACGCACAACGGCATAGCAGTAGCAACTCTTAAAAAATAATGAAAACCAGTTATATAGGCAAGAATGCGCGTTTAAATGTTTCACTTAATCCATTAATTGTTATTCTTCATGTTATTTATTCTTGTTTTAAAAACAAACAGATTATTCTGTCAAAACAGTTTACAAATTCATCCTAGTAACAGCATAACATATATAAATGCATGTATGTATAATATTTCGCTGAGTCTGATTTACATTTTTCTTAACTACTATGTTGCTGCATTCGGATAAAAATTCAGGAGGAAATCTCTTGTTAAACAAGAATCCACGTTTATTTGATTTTATAGAAAAACATTCACACACACACACAAAGCAATACACAATGCAAGACATAGCAAGGCAACACACGTGTGATTTACATGACGTTTACAAGAAGCAGCCTTTGTTCCTTCCAGAAATGTATCTATTTATACAAATGGACAACCACTGGCTCTTAAAATCATATGACTTCCGTTATAAATTTTCTGTTTTGTCCAGACAGTTGTTTGATGTACACTACATAATTCGTAATTTCTTAAACGCTGAACTTTTCATTTTGAAGAAGTAAAGTTATGGTTTTATCCCGTTAGGGTGGTAAACGAGAAATTGATTATGATGCGAAGTCCTGGAAGACTCCAGACCATTATGGATTAAAAAACCCTCAAGAGAAAATTAACTTGGATTATATATATGTATACACACACACACACACACACACATATATATATATATATATATATGTGTGTGTGTGTGTGTCAAACTGGAACATTTTTGGTGGTCAATGAGTCATTTGAAAGTAGTACAAAAAATTAATGATTAGTTTATTAATTCAAACTACATACGAAATCAATAAAAATGGTGATCCAATGAATCATATATTTTTAGAAGATTTCTTTGTTAAAACTAATGATTATAAATATAAGAATGCTAAGAAAATATATTTCAATCTGTTAACACACGCTTTTTAAGGTGCGGATTATCATTTAACTTGAGTGTGCTTATTTTCCGTGTAGAAAAACAAAAGATTTGAGATGAAAATATTTTCAGATATCTCAAACCATTTTAGTTTAATTTAGAAGCAGATAAAGTGCCGTAAAGAAAAAGAAATGGAAAGGAGGCTTAAAAATAGGATAATAACGGTAAAGATAACTCTTGAAGATATCAAGATAATATTCAATTCTTTGAAAAATAACATTTAATTTTCTCCAAATATTATTTAAGAAGACCTGAGAGCCCGGGAAAGGAGTCAGTTTCATCATAAATCCATTAAGTAATGTCGCGAAAGGAATTAAATACCGCTTTCAAATCTTGAGAGGAATTGTACTCTCATAATATTTCTATTTCAATGCGCTTTCTTTAATGTTTTCCTTTCAAGTAGTTTGTCAATGATGTATAAGCCTTTTTAGAGTACTGTAATGAATTAGGAAAACAATGCTCCTATACGTCTACACGAATTAATTATAATTATTAAAAGAATATGTGTAAACTATTTATTATTTTTAAAGAAATCAGTTGCAAGTTAGGTAAGCTATATTTCAGTGAAACATAATGTTCAATTTTACTACGAATTTAAGTTTCAATAGAAGGTACTAATTTTTTAAAAAAATAATTATTATCAGATTTTTCAGTTAGTTAAATTGCATACAGTAGCCAGTTCTAAATAAGATTATTTAATATTTCTTAAGTAAGTAATAAATATATAATTATTTTCTGGTTTATAAATAATGAAATATTTTTTATGTAATTAATTAGAAATTGATTACATATTTTACAACTGTTCCTGGCAGATTTCAGAAAAGGTTCTTTCATTTTACAAAACTGTGCAGTAAAAATATGTTTCCATAAAACAAAATAAACCTAACATTTTCATAGGAGAGAGACAGAAATACATAAAAGAAAGTTAAATAAAAACATAAATACGAATGTGTTCAATCAGTGCAAATTAAAGTAGGCAGATTTTTTTCACCCCATTTCAATCTCTATACCCAAAAAAGTTGCCTTTCGTGTAGCTAAAAAAATAAATAAAAAAATATATTTCGCTTTCACATTACACTTGAAGTTACGAAAAATCGAGAAAGTTTGCCTCATTGTCATTTTTTATAAATATTTAACTTACTGATGATGTAACCCTATTGCTTCAAATGTGAAGTTTTAGATATGGGGAAGGAGAAAAAGTTAAACTTGCAAGTTTTAAACATTTATTTATCGCACAAAAAGCAAAAAGCACATTTTTTTTTTTTTGTAAAATTAATAATATTTTGTAATCTTATTCAAGTTTGCATTTTCAAATTAAATGAACAAATCTTAAATATGAAACATGTTAATTTATATTTTTTTATTGAAAATAATACATTTTGAACTCAGAAAAATTGGATATAATATAAAAATGAAAGCCAGAATGGCACGAAAAACACGCGGGTTTCACATCCTACTTTTCTACTACATATTTATCCTTTGTATGTGACTATGAAACCGGAGGCATCCTTCGCTCTTTCACGAAGTTATTTTGACTTTCAGTCAATCGCCATCAGACGATAATGCAATAATTATTTTCTCGATAAATGTATAGACTTTCGTTTTCACATGTTTTTTTTAAATCGAGTGTTATTACAGAGTGTTTTTTTCCAGGTATAGAAGTTTAAGTTAGCATTACTTTCCAAGATGGCGACTGATTTAACAACTGTCAAGTGATTTATTCTCAGTTTGCTTTGGCAATTCATCATGAATAGACTCACGCTTGAACAACGCTATCAAATTGTGGAATTTTATTTCAAAAATAATGGTCGATTTTCTTAAGCGAATTTTGTTTAGCGATGAAGCGCACTTCTGGTTGAATGGCTACGTCAACAAACAAAACTGCCGCATTTGGAGTGAAACTAATCCACAAGTGAATGTCTAAACACCGTTACATCCAGAAAAACTCACTGTTTGGTGCGCTTTATGGGCTGGTGGAATCCTTCTTTACAAACGATGAAGGCCACAACGTTACAGTCAATGGTGATCGGTATAGAGCCATGATTACTAACTTTTTCATTCCTGAATTGAACAATCATGATGTCCAGGAGCTGTGGTTCCAATAAGACGGCGCAACATGTTACACAGTTCATGCCACAATCGATTTATTGAAAGACACGTTTGGTGACCGCCTAATTTCACGTTTTGGACCTGTGAATTGGCCTCCAAAATCTTGTGATTTAACACCGCTAGACTATTTTCTGTGGGGCTATGTAAAGTCCTTGGTCTATGCGGATAAGCCACAGGCGCTTGACCATTTGGAAGACAACATTCGCCGTGTTATTGCCGATATACGGCTACAAATGTTGGAAAAAGTCATCGAAAATTGGACGTCCAGATTGGACTACATCTGAGCCAGCCGTGGCAGTCCTATGCCAGAAATCATATTTAAAATGTAATGCCACAAGATTATCTTTCAAATAAAAAAAATTCAAAGTCAATCGAATAATACATCGTTGTTTTATTGCAATTTATAGTTCTATACCTCAAAGAAAACACCCTTTATAAGAGGAATGTGGTAAAAATGGTTAAGTGTAATAAGATCATCACTAGGAAGGATTAGGAGTGACTGATATTTGGTAATCCACGTTGATTAATGCCCAAGATGTCTTATGTGCTGCTTCTAGCAACGATATAATATTACACTAAATCCGAACACCAAATGTGTTAGCTTTTATAAAGTAGCTGAAATATGGTGAGTTAAAAAAACAAATATTTGTACTAAAATCTCCTATTCCTGCGATTTTCAAGTGTATATGAGAGCAGATAATAAATAAAAACCATATTAATTATTATAGATTTAGAAAGTCCAAACATCGTGTTATAAACAAAGCTTATTCATAAATAAGTTTCACGTCTGAAAATTCTCTTCTGAATGAATGAATCTGTTCTTTTTTTCTGATGTAGCAGGATTTAAAAGTTCCGCTGTAGTGTGGACTGTTTTTGCCAACAAAACTGAATATTTTGCGAAGGCGGGCTTTCAATTAATTGTCATTGCGCACGAGTTGATCAAATTATTTTAACTGAATTATGTTGATTTTCTTGTAAAAAAAGGATCTTAAGATTTGCTGAAAACGATTTCGTAAATTAGCAAAAATGCTTGAAGGTTAAACATAGAACAGATGTGTTTTAAGTAAAACTCTGGAAACCTATTAACGGAAAAAAACTAATACTAAAAAATATACTAATACATAGAGGCTCTGACATCTCATATAATGATACTGATGATGACCAATTCAAATTTCCGACAAGGACATCAGAAAAAAAATGACAAATGACTGTTAAACTAAAAACAACATCATTAGTTCACATGTGTCCAGTATACACGTTCCAGTTCACAAGTCACTTTAACAATGTTTAACTTAGATTTGAGTAGAAAAATGAATTGATTGTTTATTAGCGCAATACTGTCGTTTAAGATATCTGACTAGTTTAAAATCATCATTTTCTTCAAAAAAAATTGAAAGTTCATTTATAGTTTATTTTTGTAGCCTGTTTTATAAGCTTTATAAAAATATCAAACTTTTAATTTTGAGTCAATTAGAAAAATAGTTATAGCTGTTTTTGTTTGAGGTAGTAAGCCAAAATCGAAACCGAAAGTGTGAGTTTTTGGTTGATTTTCGCCGGCGAAATGAGATTTTTATTCATTTAAAATATTTTAACGAATTTATTTTATGTTAAGTAAACTTTATTTCACTTTATAAATCATTTACTTGATATATTTTGCTTTAAAATAAGCAGCAGTTAACTGATTGCAACGTTCGTTTTGATTTAAACGATTGCTATCTTTGTTTCATTAGTGTTCAAAACTAGATCTCTTTATAACTTTTTTATTAGTACTTTTACATAGAGTTATAGTTATTTTTAATTAAATTACAGTTGCCATGCCAAAAACAAAATCAATGAGGCAAAAAGAAAATAATTCCAGAGAGCTGAATTTGTTGGAGAAACGTTGAAAGAAAAACCAACGAATCTTTCAAATTCAGTTATTAGTTCTATTAAAAAGACTTATAATTAACTTTGCGATCAAAATCTTCTAATAAAATGTCTTCACGGGAAAGCTCAGAACTGGAATGAGATTCTTAATAATGTCGTGTGGAGCATAATCCCGAAAGACAAGTTTGTTGAGCTACGAACACTCCGTTTAAGAAATTATATCGTAATAATACTTTTTAATTCTGGATTTGCTCTACTACCTCTACTTCAAAAGTTAGGAATGAAATTATGTTCTGAAATGGAAGGATATTCTTGGGACCTCGACAAAACGATAATTGTTGATTCTACGAGGCATTCTAAACCAGATAAGAAAAGGTCTCGTAAAAAAGGAAAGGCCCTTCAAAAATGCAAAAGTTTGAAGTATGAGGTTCAGGAAGGCACATCATACAAATCTAGAGCGTTTCAATACCTTCCTAAATCTTTAAAAAGTTTTATTGCAAATATAAACTCTATTTTCAATTTTGTGAAGAATGTTATTTTTGAACATAATGTTAACGCTAAGAGTGATATTTCTTAAAGTAAATGAAATATTCTTATGAAATTTTTTGAGTTTGTTCTTTGTATTATAATGAATGCTTTCTGCTAAAAAATATAAGGGTAATTTTTCAATTAAGTTATTTTTTTAACGTAATTTTATACGAAAAAAAGTTTCTTAAGAAAATTCTGGGTTTTTTTCATTTTGAACACCTGTATTTCATAATTTTACAGTAGAATTTGAGCATTTTTAGTATAAAGCATAGTTAAACGTTAAAGAATTGAATTCCTGCAAACAGTTTACTTATTTTTGTGATATATATGTTTTTAGAGTTGTTAGCAAAAGAGCAATTTTTTGTAATATTTTGGTAGAAATTTCTCAATATTTTGAAAAATAAGCTTTCAAAAAATTATTCTTGCTGAATTTGCATAGTTTTGCAACATACTTACTTAAAAAATAACAATTAAATAATTATTTAAGTTATATTTAAGAAAATTGTCTCCGAACCCAGTCAGATACCTTAAGTACAGATATAAATATGTAAAGCATTTATTATATATTTATAATGTATTTTAAACTAAACATTTTGTGGAATGTCATTCAATGCAGTAATTATTTTTGTAAAACATTATAGATTATTTAGATTTAATTATTTTATTGTCTAGTTTAAATATTAGTACCTAGATTTTAAGTTACTATAGATCAAATTTATTAATTCTATAAAATATTTGTACAAGTTACGTAAGCAATTTATTATTTTTGTCTGCAAAATGTGTATACACGTGACGTTAAAACTGGAACACCAAAAATGTCCAGAAAAGGCAGAAACTCACTTCACACAGAGAAACGGCAATGAACAACTATGGACATTTAATTTGAAATTATACTCGTAACACAGAGAGAGAACAACGTCAGCTCAGTAATTTATTTGACGAACGTGGAGTGAGTGAGTGAATATTAACGTTGCTCTGCTCAACTACACGAGGGCTTTTGGTGACGGACCTCGTAATTTTGAACCATGGTCAAGTGACAAGGATGACACTTGAGCTTGCACCTCCTCTCCTAAGTACCACACCACACCAACGGGAGGTCATTTGAGCTCTCGACAAATTTAACGTGCATCGCTCCCCTACATGGGTCGTTTGAGGGTGGGTCATTAGAAGTACTGGGTTTGAACTCTTGATATTGCGGCCACGATACGATACCATGACCACTAGGTTACCATGGCCACCATGACCAACGAGGAAGGCAATATACTAAACAACGCGTTGAGCTACATCATCAATGGCAGTGCGGATGTTGTCCTGAAGAATAACTCTCAATTATCAGTAAAGAAATCGGACTAGTTCATGTTCCGAACGTAACGATGCCAAGGTTCTTATCCTTTTGCGTTCCAGATGTGTTTTATTGGTGAGAGATCAGGGGAGAAAAATGGTCATAGAACAATTATCCTGCTGTTGAAGGAGATAGGGCACCATTCCCCCACCCGAAAGAAGAATAGTATCATTTTTGAATTAGTTGCGTTATTCCTAGTCAAGTGCTTCAGCAAGACAGTGAAGTAAATGTTGTATATGCTGAATAAGTATTTTGTACTCTGCTCGTGGATGCCGTTATATAACTTCTACAAAAATATATTCCTAAATTGTGTTCAATGTAGATCTGCACAACTTAGATCGCTCTAGCACGAATTACGCGCGTACATCAATTTTTCTTTCATCTACAACCCAGATTTATACTGTAAATATGCCATGTAAAAACTCAAATACTGCATTTTCTATTTCCTAAATTCATTGATGGTTTTGCTTCTTACGAGATTTAATGCGTTGTTTACTACATCATTACCAAAAAATCATTAATGCACATTTTATTTTATCAATTTTGTTTTTATAAGACAGCATATTAAATAATTCAAACACTAATTTTTTTTTTCATGATAGTAAAATATTATATCACAGAAACATCAAAGAAAAATAATACATATACCTCAGAAAATGGTAGAATAAAAATGTCTGAAGATGATCTTCAAAAAAACAAGATTTCTCAGTCTCATTCTTTCTTCCCTTTATGCAAATACGAATTTTCAGTTATTTTTCGGGACGTCCATCTTTCCTGATCAAAAAGACCAGGAAAACATCAAACTATTCAATGAATTTCGAAGTTCTTTAGGAAGTACAAAAAGACGGAAAAAACTCTAAGTTATTTCCAAATATAGATCCATTTCATTAGGAACGTTTTCCAGGTGATTTTCGTTTACCATATTTTGAGAAAAATACGTCTACGAAAGGAATTCTTTGTGTTTTTCCCTTGAGTTTTTTTTCTTCGCCAATGTTATAATCATGCAGAAACATCAGGGTAAACAACAACGAGTTTAAGATTCTTTGTTCGATTTTGAAAAATATAATCATTATTAGAGATTTAAAAAGTTTTATTTATTATCAAGGACAAAAGAGAAATGCACATGTTTAATTTTTTTCTTAAGATTCCTTAGGCATGTTTGAGATTATAATTGTATTCTTCAAAATAGTTTAATCAGAAAAAAAGTTGTCTTCAAAATGTAAAGAAATAAATTTTAAAAACTTTTTTTTTTTACGTCGGAAGTATCTGAAAGTGAAGTTGAGCTCCCTTGATCGAAAAAAGTTTATATAAGGCTGTTCAAGAAGAAAGAAAAAGAGAGGGAAAAATCAATCTGTTAGCGAATAAAAAGTGATTTATTTTACGCTATAATGCACTATGGATTTCTTAAAAAAATATAGTTGTTACACTACAGTACTTTAAAGCTGAAATATTTTTATTAAAGAATAGGGCTTGAACTTTTATAAGCGATTAAATCAGATAGTTAGAAAATTATTTCTTCTGAATGGAAAAAAATATATTTAAAAATTTATATGTGTAAGTATTTTGAGAGATGTTTTTATTCATTGCTTCAATGCATCTACAAGTGTTTCTTGGGAAACATGAGGTATGTTGCGCCTTAAATAAAATTAAAGCTTAAATTCCTTATGTTATATGGTGATTAAGTTTTGTGAGCTTTTAGCTCTAATGCCATTCTTGTCACTTGAAGAAGGGGTCTTCAAAGGAGGAACCAGGGAGTTTTTCAACGGCTCTCGTATAGTGGTTAAATAATGCATATTCAAAATGAAACGATACATATAATTAATGAAAGCAAATAAGTACTCATTTCCAGTTTTCTTTAAAGGTCTTTAATATAGAGAAGATATTCTCCCAAAATGAAAAATATAATTTTACATTATCTCTCTGTATATATATATATATATATATATATATATATATATATATATATATATATATATATATATATATATATATATATATATATATATATATAATATATATACATATATACATATATATATACATATATATACATATATATATATATATATATATATATATATATATATATATATATATATATATATATATATGGAATGCATTATTTTATGTTTATTTTTTAATATTCGTGAACTTAAATAATTTTGGTAGGTTAAGTTCTTTTTGTTGATTTATTGTTTGTTTTAATGTGTAACTTTTTTTTGTACGTAATTACAATAGTCATTAAATTCAGTTTATTTTTGTTATAAATAGTCAATTCTCTAACACGTGTTATTAAGTTTGGATTCAGTATTCTTCCTTAGCTTTTTCTTTAGTTTCCATTGTGCTATTATGCCAAAATTTTCTGCTGGATGAGGAAGGTTGGATCCCGTAAAGTGAGCTTAATTCAATTTAACCGTCCTAATTCAGTGACAGCTCTAGAGAACATAATAGTTTTCTATTTTTCTCTATTGAGTTTTTAAATGTTTGCATATATTTTGAAGGGTTTGTATATGTTTTTAAAATGCATTTTCATTCGTTCTTAGCTTTGCAGTAATTACAATTTTCTCTCATTACACTATATATGCATATTATGTGTTCCATGAATTATAAATGCGAATGTATTGAGCTGACCGCACTATATTATTAGTACTTTAATGTGAGGGATTTCCAATGTGACTGGAATATTTTCTTCGATATCAATGTGCTGTTTAATGATTTGGGTCAGGATCTTATTAAAATCAAAATATTGTGAAAGCTTTAGATAACTCCATAATCTCAACAAGTACAAATAGCATACATATCTTAGTGGCGTATAGCTAAATCAGTCTTATCCAGCGCTTCTAAAAAAAGTTACATTAAGCATGTGATCGTGTTATGTAGATCGGGGTTTGCGGATTTTGTGTTATCAGTTCACAGAGTAAAACAGTTCTTCGAAAGCGATGTGCATTTTTTGTCGAAAAACAATATTGAAAAATCCTTAAAAATACAAGATACAGCCGTAAAATTCGCCCAATAAATCCCACGAGGTTTTCAAACCTTGTACAGCACTCGGACACAACTACCAGTGTCTGAAAGTACAAGTACGTAAAGTGTATTTGCAAACAACTACTCACAAGTGAACTCTTCAACAGCCAAAGTAATACTGACTCAGTTTCTGCGAGAGACTGCAATTTATAGTCTGCGTGGTTAAATTCCAGCCGTTTCTCGAAAATTCCTCTTGCATATAAATCGTTATGCTAATAGATTTCTCCAGATTTCCTGAAGCATCCATATGATAGCCAAGTCGCCAAATTTGGTCATCAAAAATAATGCCAACTTGTTGGAATCACCAATATTTCGCCATTTAAATTGAAACTGCATTATAATGGCTATTTTACGGCATGAGTTACGAATATTACAACATTTATCATAAAATAAATGCAGCAGAAAGTCATATTAACGTATGAAGCGTCAAAATAAAAATTATTCATATTAATTTGGGATAAAATTAATCGAATGCTATAAACAAATCATATGCTATGAGTATATTATTATATGAGATGAGCACATAGTCATAAGCTATTTTAAAATTTAGGTGTACTCGATTGTACATACATGATTAATGAAGGATCTACGCATTTGTATGTTTATTTCAAACAATTATCAAATGTATTTCCTATATTATTTAAATAATTGCTTTGGACATTTTTCCGTTTCTAACCTCCAAGTTTCGGCGGAAAAAATTTAAGTTAAAATTTACCTTATAAGTTTATATGTCGTTATTTGCAACGCTATTCGCCAATGGGAAACAAAATTAATTTTATGAACGATGGAGTGTATTTTAGAGTTTAAATCAGATTGTTGTAGTAATTAATGTATACCATAGTACTTAGCACAACTATACATAGATATTTTACCATTTCAATACAATTATCTCTCTCAGCTACATTTTTTAATTTATCAATTATATGTGTTGTATAATTTCCTTTTTACTTGCCATAAATGAAAAAAAAGTGAGGGAAAATATAAGTTTCAAAATTAAACTTTATTCACTCATGAAAATTGTACTTGAGTTAAGTTAGTGTTCGTTTTATCCAAATCCAGGGCATTAAGATTTTTATTTTAAAAATTCCTTTATTAATCTTTGATATCTACCATAAAAGGGGATCTAATTAGGTTTCCCGATATGATTAATTTCATACAATACTTACATAAAACAATTATATGTGCTGCACGTACAGAAGGAGGTCCAACTCCATTATCTGCAACACATTCTAATACGTGTGCATCTTTCCTTGTCACATTTGAAACAGTTAGGATGGAATGGCCGGGTTCTGAATTAATGGAAACCAAAGGTGTCCCGGAACTATCTTGACGTCTCCATGTAAGGGTATCTTCACTTAACGGATTTCCATCCGCTGAGCACTCCAGTTGAGCAGATTCACCTTCAGCAATTTCGATGCTTTCAGTAATATTAAAGATAATTGCTGGGTCTGAAAAGGAAATTAAAATCCTATTATTGAACTGCTTGAAATTTAATTTTAAGCACATATTTTGATATTCTCCGAAGAAATATCTTAACTACCCAATATGAAGTAGATTTTTATGTACATGAAAGCGAACATTAAAATAGTCACTTTTATTTTAAAGAAAATAAGAGTCTACTTTTAAATATAGTTTAATTTATCTCAGTGTTTATAATCTTTCTATTTTAGACATTGTTAACATAGAGTAGGGATCGGCAAATTGCGGTTTGTGAGTCACATGTGGCTCTTCAGACTTTTAGCAATATTTATTATTAAAAAAATAAGATACACACACATTTTTTTTTACTTAAAACTAATGCTTTTTCTCTTTCTCCTTTTTTATTTTAAATGTTTGTCTTATTCACGTCTGGAATTAAACATTTTACTAGATTGGATTTATGTATTAAATTATTCTTCATTGACAAAATGTATTGAGAATAAGTGAAAGTATTAAAATTAGTTCTAAAGGTCTTATTTGTTGCTAGAAATATCACCATAGAGAGACACTTCATTAAGTGATTTTACTTATTTGCATACATGAGTAAGGGAGCACTCTTGAATATAAGCAAGAGATACACATAAACCCCCAACAAAAGTGACAAAAACACATTACGTGTTTTGTGAAATGTTTAAAGGTTAATAAAAGATAGCTGAAAGGATTTTTATTTGCAAAAACAGTCAATTCAAATGATTAGAGTAAAAATGAAATTTCAGAATAGAGTTCTAACGATATTCTACGTAGGAAGATTTTTGTTTTCTTGCGTCACAGGGAAAGTTAATTCGAACATTATGATATTTTGACATTGGTTGTCCTTGCATTGAACCACAAAAATAAAAATATCTTCGAGAGTTTTTAGTTTTGGTAGAAATGGATAATGTTATTTTGTTTATATAAAATTTTATTGAAGTACTATGAAAGAAAAGTTAAAAGGTCTCAGGAGCCTTAACCGATATCAGTGTACTCGAAAAAAACATCCTTCTTCAAATCAATGTAACTTAGTAATAAAGCAAAACAATAATTTGAAATTTTTGCTTGGTGATAATCATATATATTTGCATTACTTCTCAAATTTTCTGAGAATTTGAGAGAAGATTTAAAAAATTATAAAGAAATATAAATTGGACAATTTTTCAAAAATATGAAATTCAGTATTTTACACACCGCGCAGGATTCTGAAGTACAAAATTGATAAAAAATTAGTTTTATTTGGAATAAAAATGTTCACATTTGAAGTTATACTAATTTTTAAGAAATTTAGAGGGAAAAAATTAAATAAAATTATAACAAAAATTTTAAAATTTGAAGAAAAAATAACTTAAAATTCAAATAAAAAATTCTATTAAATTTATTTTTTGAAAATTGTTGTATAAGTTATTAATTGGAATGCACCAGTCTTTATTGCAAATACAACTGGAGGCTACTCTACTCCTGCATTAGCGTATACGACTCTTAGTATAAATGGCTCTTTGTGTCAATGGTTCTTCGACACCTTAGTCAACTTATTTTTCTTACAATTTAGCTCTTCTCTGCAAAAGTTAGCCAATCACTCTGACCCAGAACATTTTATTTAAAAAAATATTCTTTACCGTTATACATTTATCTGAGCACGCTCTATAGCTTACTATTTTTTACAACCCTTTTTTATAATACAATCAATCTATTTAGCTTAGGAAGTGATCATTAGGTTCAGCAATATGTGACAAAAATAATTTTCTTATAGTCACGTTAGTGAAGCAAAGTATAATATTCTTTCAAATGTACGAGGCAAGTCTGAAAACTAAGTACCGTTTCGTTCTATTGAAACCATAGTAGTAGTATTGTAGTTTGACGCTTGTGCATTCTTATCTCTGGTTAACTGTTAGTCCATTGCCGATCCCACCAACTGTGAAGTGCATGAAGTCAGTTGAAATTCATCGTCAGCTTGTAGAGATTTATGCTGAAAAGGTAATGAATGATGGAATGATTCAGCAATTCAGTGATGAGCGTACTAATGTTCATGACGAATCACGGAATGCGTGGTCATCTGTCGTTAATGATGGTTTGGTTGAAAAAATGAATGAGAATATTCGTGATAACAGACGATTCACAATAAGACTGCTTTGTGATGAGTTACCACAGTGCTGCTAAGCCGTGGCTCTCTTCATTTGGCAGCATATTTCCTTGAAAAGGGTGTAGACAAGTTGGTTTTCCGATATGACAAATGTCGGAGTCATGCTGATAACTATGTAGAAAAAGAGTTTCCGGCATGCTTTTTCAAGTAAAAATAAATTTTGTTTTAAAAATATTTTTTTAGGTGAGTTTTCCCAAATGGACGAAAACTTAGTTTCGAACACGCCTCGTATATGGCTGTTTAAAAAATATATTCCAATATATTCCTCAAAGCACCGTTAAAATTATAGTTTCTAATATGTATATGCCCTAGTTTAAGAAGTGTTTTTGTAAATCAATAAAGCTAAGCAATATTACCAACCGATATAGCTCAATTAATTTAAATCAGTATTAGCAACGTCTTGGATAGATAATTACGAATATTTAAAAACATATCCGAAAATTTTTGTTTTGTTTTTTGGATTAAGCCCAAATGACATTGCGGGCAACTTCAGGAAAAACTTTACAATCCCGCGGGACCACATATAAAAAAATATATATTTATGTAAGATTTGGATCCATTACAAACATTTTTGGAGTGAAAATTTAAAACAGACTGATATATTATTATTGTTTTTATTGTTTATCATGTATACAAATATAGATAGAAAAATAATAATAATGTAATGTTCAAATAATGTTTAATTTATTTAATTAGTGCAGTGTTTCTAAAACTGTGGGGAGCGCCCCTTAGGGGGGCACGATAATCCAATCAGGGGGGCATGAGCATATTGAAAATAAAAGGTTAAAAATTTAATTTACCCGGAATTAAGCATAACAAAATACTTTCTGACATAATAAAAAAATACAGATTTACACTGATTTATATATATCATCTGACAAAATTACTTCATCAAAAACAAGCGATTCTACTTCAAACGCTCATTAGCAGTCTTTGATCATATAACTAAATAAAAAAAAAATATTTTGTTTGCTTTGCTGTAATCCCACGATGAGGGATTTTCTTATTACGTTTCTTTTAACCTAAAATATTACTTTAGCTGATCTTCGAACTTACTGGTATGGTTATCTCCGTCCCTTTCTTTAAGGAAGTTATAAATAATATATTTCTGTTTCGCCTTTTTCCGTGTGAAAGAGTTTTATGATATATGGATAAGCATATTGAGCACTTTGAAGAATTATTTGGCTAAGATTTATTTTTACGAGTATTCTGAAACATATAATGCATAATGAAAAAGGTTGAACACAATTCTTTTTTAGAACTAATATCCATATTTTTATATAGAATACACTGAATTGAAAGATAGCGAAAAGTGTCTGTGATTTGTGTTCTTTATTAAAGTCACGCACATTTGAAACAATTTAGCTCAGTTTTATTGGATTTCTTCTCAAATTTTCGAAGACAAATTGAAAAGTCCTTGAAGTAGGTAAGTACATTTTCTCTTAGTTAAATTATTCACTGAAATTGTGATTTTGATTGTATATAGTAAAAATAATTATTAAAAAAAAAGATTGAGGTGAGGCACTCCGCGGGAACATTAACGTTAGTATTGAGTGCACACTTGATCCCGGGCTAAAACATTTGAAGTTTTCTCGCTTTAAATATTAAAAATAACAGAATTATTCTTTATTGGAATTTTACTTTTTTTTTTCATTATTTAACATTAATTCCAAATGCTACTTCTAAAATGCTTAAAATTAAAGTTCGTTCAAAACAATTTATAATATGAGCATTCATTAAAAAAAAATAATTTTACATTTTTGTATACATTATCCTGAGCTTGGTTTTACTCTCCTTACAATTAAGCTATTATATCCAGAATAATATATTATTTTTATTAAAAAAATTAAACTCGTGTGAAGAGTGGGTACTTCAGCCTGAATAAGAACAAGTTTAATAATTATTAGTGACTTATATGAGCTTGTCTTGCAGAGAAAAATTTTTCAAAGGAAGGCTTAGTATTACAAATTGACACTCTGAGTTATTTTTCTATATTTAGCTGAGATCTATATTTTGTCTTCAAAACAGCCACAACAGAAAATCTGGTTTCACAAAGGTAGGATGTTGAAAATGATAATAGTATACGAAATGCTTTTGTTTTCAGTGCAGAAAATTCCTCATCTACCTCTGCCCAAAATTCAAAGGGCTATTTATTTCAAAATTGCCTTTTAACTATGCCGCTGGATGTGTAATCTATGAAGATTTCTTCTTCGGCAGTTGAGAGCCCTTCTCAAGTATTGTGAAATGAATGCCTAACCCACTCGTAACTTGCTATCAAGTTGTTCTCAGCAAGAAATTACTTTTTAAAAGTCCATGCCAACGTGACTAAATGATTTTCTATGGTTTTAAAACAACTTCCGCATGTTGTTCTTCAGATTTGTAAGTTTTAACACATAGTAAGTACACATGTATGTTTTACCCAGGGATTTTCAGTAGTAGTAATAGTAAATCCAAAATTTAAGTATTCTTTAGAATATATCCTTGATTTAAGTTTCGGAACCATGCTATTCTGTGTACTTGTTGATACTTTATTATCATCGAATGTTCTCTACGACTTAAAAATATATCTATGATTTTGTTTTAATCTACTGCCGTAAATACTTAATACCGTGATTTGCAACCAACGCGTAAATTATAAAATGTACATTTAAGACAGATTCGGTAGCTATAAAAGTATTGACTCGACCAAAACTGAATAGAATTGTACCAGGTACAACTTTTTACATGTTTTGCGCAGACGTCCGATAGGTTGCCCAGACTCACGCAAACGTTCGCCAGAATTTTTGCTAGATGTGATGAATATGACAGATAGCAACATAGACTAGACTATTTTCCTGATGATATTTGTATCTATAGAAATGGATGATGAAGGGAATAAATCTTTAATTAAATATCATTTTTCAATCTGTACTAATTTAAAAAGTAGAGAAAGAAAAATAGCATAATAATTATCCTATTACTTTTTTTTTTGCTTAAAAGTAACATATACAAAATTTTAATACTTATGTTATTAATTTGTACGGTTTATAATTAAGATTGCGTATTCTAGCTTTAGCGTCAATTGATTGATTGATTGATTGTTGATTTTTTTTGGCGCAAGAGCCAAGTTTGGCTATACTGCGCCACACATTCATTAGTATATTAAATTTAAAAATATATACACACTATATATATATATATATATATATATATATATACATAAATATATAAATGTATTTTAAAATGTAAGAAGAAAAATATAAAACTGAGCAAAATATTTAAAAGTGCATAAATGTAAAATTTTATAGTCAAATGGTACAATAAAACCCTTAAGAAAATTATATGTCATCTAAAACATCAATAGAGTATAAAAATGCGAAAAGGTTTGGATGGGGAGTTTCCCCTACCAAATGAGTCAAAGTTAAAGGATTAGTTTTAAAAAAGGTGTTTTTTAAAAGACTTTAACGTCAAAAAAGTGCATTATTATTGCATTCAGTACATTATTAAGGTATAAGGGGGCGCGATAAAAATTGTGATTGAAAAGGGAGGTGCCAGTGTTGGAAATTTGAGAAGCACTGATCTTATAGATTTATAACCTATTTCAGCTACTTGAAACCTATTGTTTCATTCTTAGAATACAATTAATTCTCAAATATGATTGTATATTTCACACAAAAATATTACTTTATGAGCACAGACATAGGAATGAATAATTTTATAGGACAATATTATCATCTTGTTTTTTATTCACCTAACTAAACCTTCAAATAACATTACGAAATTTGAAGTTATCTCTTCTATCGTGTGGTCATAAGCACACACATTTTTTCCTGTTTTTTTTATTTTTGTTTTATTTTTGCCATTAATTTTTCAGCCATTTAACAATAGCTTCAAATTTAAAATTTATCTGAAGGAAATTTTCATTAATTCTATGTTAGATGTGCAATCAAGACTGATATCTTTGATTAATTTACAGATTCTTATGACTTTGATTTCCTTAAATTTTCTGATTAAGTTAACACAGGATAATTTCATTTATTTATCAATATTTTTCGTTTAATGCAAGCCTTTAATCAGATAACTAGTTTCTAAAAAAATAACATTTGTATAGTTAATAAGTCATTGCTTATAAAATATTTCTCTGAAGAATGAATATCGTTTATGTTGAACAATACTTATCAGTATGCCAGGGTTACCAATGAAGAATATCTCTCTCAACTACTTATTCAAAATGCAGCTAACTTGGTAATATCTCTTTTTGTTCCAAAGTATATCCAGTCCTCCAACTTCCTAACAGGAGTAATCGGTATGGTATGAGAATGTCTAAATGAGGTCCATAAAACGAAAACTCCTTTTCGATGCACCTATTGGTCTTCTTTTTATAAGACCTTTATCTCCTTTTAGTTTTCTTTCACAATGCTTAGGTCGAAGCAAATCCACATTCTGCTCTTCTTTTAATTTCTCTTGCTTTGAAGATCTCTATGTGTACTACTTAGTTGAATTAATTTACTTTGGTGAGCCTCACATTTCTGTCTTAATCAAGTTCCTTGCTTAATAAAAGTACCCATGACGCAAGTATTACAAATATCAATGCATTACTTTTTACAGCACTAAATGCTTTATTTTTGTCTAGGTTTTATTTAACTGATATTGAAAAAATAAGCCTGTTCAATCAGTGATGAATTTTCTATCTGAAAAATATAAACAATAAATTTCCTGCAATGCAACGCTTCTCAAACTATGGGGCGCGTCCCCTAGGGGGTCGTGATAAATCTAGAAGGAGGCGCGAGCATATTGAAAAATAGAAAACAAAAAATTATTAAATTTTGAAATTAAAACAAACAAAATACATTCTGTCATAATAAAAAAATACATTTACACTAAAAATGTATCACTACTGCGCAATGAACTTCATAATTATCTTAACAATACTAAGTTAAGAAGTTTAATAAAAAATTACCAGTAACTACACCGGTTGGTCATACATAAAATTATATGCAAAAAATAACCCTTATCTGGATCATTTGTATGACCTATAATTAATCCCTTAACTGAAGGTTAAAAGTTGCGCCCCAATGCCACCGTTTTGCACGTATGCACGCATATGTGATGCATATTGGGGGAGGAAGAAAATGAATATAGATATAATAAAATATCCTCTGAAATGAGTAAATCCTTCTCAAACAATGTTAAGATCACTTCATTGCATTCCAAAGACTTCTGAATAATTTTATGGATAATAGTGAACATATTTCGGAAGGACGTATATATACGTCCGGGAAAATACGTTCTGGCTGAGCGAGACGTTTATATACGCCAGAGGCGAAGAGGTTAAAGTCATATTTTAGCTTAAGTGTCAAAGTATCGCATTATACTTTCCGAAATAGTGAACATATTTCGGAAAGACGTATATATGCGTCCGGGAAAATACGTTCTGGCTGAGCGAGACGTTAATATACGCCAGTGGCGAAGAGGTTAAAGACATACTGTAGCTTTAGTGTCAAAGTATCGCATTATCGAATTCAATATATCATTATTGTAAGGAATATTGGGCCAGTGGGGGCGCGTGATTGAATATTTCGTCGCAAGTATTGAAAGTTTGAGAAGCACTGCAGTAATACATTTCTATCTGAAATATTTTTTTCACTATCAAACATTATCATATTTATCTTAACTTATTAGCCAAGAGATTTTTCTTAACTATTGCTGATTTAAATGTCAATTTTTTAGCCTTTGCAAGTTTAGCTCTCAAAATTTCAAGAAAACCGTTCGAGTGAATTGACACTGAATTTGATAATTATCACAAATATCTGTTTAACGGTTTAATGTTGTCTCAAAATTATGCTATATATTGTGCAAACTAAGGGAACAAGAAAATATTTCAATGAGTAATAAACCTTAAGATATCCGACTACGTTCGGAACCGTGATTTTCAAAAGCGTATAAATGGATAATATTTAGGATATTTAGTGTCATTTAGATTAGAAAATGTATATAAAATTGTTTTAATATTAGTATTACAATAAAAAAATTATTTGAGTACAATATTTTGACAAAAAATGAACATAGAATGACCCATTTTCAAAATATTCTCCTTTTGTGAAAAATGCTTCTATTATAATAATAGTTTTCCTGTATATACCTCAGAACCCTGTAAAGAGACTCAACTAGAATTTTTGAAATGTATAACTTAGAAGGGGGTTTATCCATGTTTTACGACAACAGAGGGGAGAAATTTTAAGAAAAAAATGCCGATAATTATTTCAATTGGTTGTAACTGAGAAAATAGTGTGAATTTTTCAAAAATCATAGTTGAGCCTCTCTACAGAAGTCTGAACTATATACAGGCAAAATATTATTATAATAGAAACATTTTTCCTAAATGGAGAGCATTTAAAAAAAAGGTTATTCTAAGTTAATTTTTTACCGAAATATTGTATTTAAATATTTTTTTTTTGTCAAAATGTCCTTAAAACAATTTTATACATGTATTCTAATATAAGTGACACTAAATACCATGAAAATTATCCATTTATGCGCTTTTTTAAAATCCTGGTTCCGAACGTAGGCGGATACTTTAACATGAAATAGACCTCAGTTCAATCATTCAAATAAAATACCAACTATTCCCAATAAAATGTGAAGTATCAATAAACGACGTTCATTTTTTCTAGTAGATTTTAAATGAGAAATTTCAAAATTGCTTAGCTTTTCGTAAAATTCTTGCCTCTTTCAGTTATTGTACGAATTATATTAAACATTTAAAGAATTGATTTGTATAAAAATATTATTCTAGCATAGTTTGTAATAAAATCTCAATATATATTTTATTTAGAAAGGTATACTTACAAAGAACATTGAGTGTAAGGGTTGCACTGGCAGAACCTTCAGCATTTTGAGCAATACAAGTGTACGCTCCAGAGTCATGTCTGGACACTTGATTGAAATGTAAAACAGCACCATCTGACGTTATACCAGGTAGCTGACTGTAGCTTTCTATTCTCCGAGGGATAAAGGATCCACTTTTACTCCATCTGTATGTATGAACTTCAGGATAACCTTTAGCTGTCATATTAACTTCACCAGATCGTCCTTCTATCATTTCAACAACTTTGCCCGAAGTCACAAAGACAGGAGCATCTGAAAAATTAATATTATCTATTGTATATTTCAATCATGCTGTCTTAAGAAACTTTGAGAAAGTTGTAAGCAGGGAAGTTCAATCCTTTTTTTCACAATGAAATTTCGTTTTTCAAAATAATTTCAGAGAGGACACTAGAGTGTAATAATATGATACAATTTTGAAAAAAAGTAATACATTTTGAATTGAGGTATTTATACCTGGTCAGGTTAAATTTCTAAAATTTATGTAATGTGTGTGCCAGAATCTCAAAGTATAGAGCAATTTTGTGTTTCCTGTGAAATATTATTAACTTAAATACATGTTCTTGTTTACAGTTATCAGAAGATGATGCGAAATTGTGTAATTATTCTTTTTGTCATTTGTGATCATCAAAAACAATCTTATCATTTTCTGAATATATTCAAGCATAAATTCTTAATGGGTTGGAGTTAGCTTTAAAAAATCAAAGATAAAGCTTCTAAAAAACGTTTAAAGAATTAACTTACTGTTCACACATTTAATGATATTTCAGCTTATGTTTATTATTTTAACTCATGGTTATTTCGCCAGAACTCATAAAATTAGTCGAGAAACTTCAACAAAAATTAAACCATTCTTATTTTCATAAAATACATACTTTATTTGTCTTATATTTCTTAAAAAAATTACATATTGTGTCTTCGGCAGGCAGGAGCAGACGAAACATAATCGCTCATGTATTTGTAAAATTTATCATACTGTGAAAAAATTTGATTGAAATTTTACTTTTCTATTTGATTTAACTGTTATTACGATATTCAGCATGGCTCATGAATCCTCAATTTGCAATTCTTCCAGTTCCTTCACTATTTATCTTTTTGAAACTATGATATAAGATTATGAGAATTTTTTCCCAACCATCATGAAATACTTATTTCTTTTTTGGAGCTTATCCAGATGTATGTTGTAAGCAAGCTTGTATACAAAGTAGCAAAATCATACTAGAGGCTAGCGCAAAGCAATAAAAATCCCGCCGACATATATATTACGGAAACGGAGTATTTGGCAAGTGTTTAGTTATGTACAGATGCCATAAGCACTTTACTTTAAGCATTTCTAGAGCTCAAAATGTCCTTAAAGTGCGATAATGAAACTTTAGCGCTCAGTGGATCATTAACTGCGACAAGAAAACATGCCAAGAAAAATTCCTCGTGCTGATTTAAACTGGTTTTGGCTCAAGGCCAGATTATTCGAAACCTATCTTTCTTAAAGGATCAAAGTAATGTACGACGAGAATTTTAAAAAAAAGCGAAATACTTCTAATGCCTTATAAAACATGATTTATCTAATAATGCATAATGTATTTTGAAAGTTTGTGTGGAATAACATCGCTATGAGAAGGGGGAATTCCTAGACTGAAAATCACTTAAACTGATTATCTCAGACTCCAGGTTTTGACCTGTAAAGCTAAGTTAAGTTAATACCGTTTCTGATAAAGCTAAAGTAATTTGTTTTATGTGTGAATGTGAAAATGCTTGGCAAAATTAATACAAGCATCAAGATAAATCAAATGATTTATGTATGCGTCCTACATCGCTCAAAAGATATAACTGACAAAAAATTTTTTAATGAACCGAAAAAACAAATATAATAAATTATAATTAAATTTAAAACCAATGGTTTAAAGGGCATTTTATTTAAGAAAGAAAATTATTTGCCGGTAAATAATAAATATCAATAGGTAGAAGCTGGAAGTATTTTGATATTATTGTTATACTATATGGTATATATTATTTATAGAAAATATGCTTGTATATTTATTCTTAGCATATCTTATGCAATTTCGTGCATTATTATATATTGAGATTAAAAACAAAATTTTAAAACTTAATTGAGATGTACTAAGTAACTCGAGATGGAAAGAAAATATTTTGTTAAAATATTCATCATCATTTTTTAGTGCAGTTATATGTTTAATTTGAAGTATTTAAGTTGTTATTTATATTAGAAATATACAAACTCTGATAAAAAAGAATATTGAATTAATTTTTCTTAACATTATACAGAAGAATTTTCAACAATTTTTTTGCATTCCTCATCTTGTTAAGCTTGAAATTCACGAAGAAAATAATTTTATTGAAAAAGAGTTCATTTTTTAAAATAGTAAAGGAATAAAAAACAAAAGGTTTTATTTATGTAAATACACACCAGAAATACTATAAAAAATCCCATTTTTCACAAAACGCGTAAAACGACAATTTAAATTCATTTAATTATTTATTTTAAATTTTTACATTTTAAATTTCAAAACTACAATTTACAGCTAGTGTTTTACTTATCAATAACACATTGCAAAAATAAAAATTATATTTTCCTATTTCGAGGCAGTTGGTATTATTATAAAGACACAATACAATGCTTTGAAGCTTTCACTTTGTACATAAGTTAATGAAAATTCTATGTAAAACATTACGAAAACCAAAACGGAACGCTCTTTTAAATTTTTCTGAGGCGCTTAAGGTTGTTAATGCTAACAACTATTCACGGGAATTTTATTTTGTAGTTTCAGCTAATGTTTGCTATTGTTGGGTAGTTAGATTATTTTTAGTTGAACTAAGTTATACACACACACACATAATTAATTTTTATCTTACCCCCTCCCCATAGCGGGAAACAGCAACATTTTTATCTTCCAAAAATTGAAACGTTAGCGTTTTTAAAACAGAAGGATTCAATTTTGCATTACTCGCGTATTCAGACCTAGTCAGAAAAGACTACAGGAAAACCTCAGGATTCTAAGAAATTCCAGCTAACCAAAACTACAAAGGGTTGAGATCTCAGGAACGAATAAAGAATGTTTTTGTGAGTGTCTTAAATGTTCGCATGTCTATCTGTGTTTTTGCTCTACTTTTTATGTCGCCACTTTACCTGCTTGTTCGTCAGTAAAATGTGGATTTAAAAATACTAGGATCCCTCATCCCTCAACAAATGCAACAAATTAATTAACTCCATCCAAAATAACATATTAGAAGTTAAAATGCCGTAATCTATGCCAAATTATTTCACATATATGTATATACAACTGTCATCTAGGAATGAAGGAAGTTTTCCATCCCATAAAAAATCCTCATCCCGTCTCCAAATATATTTAACCAGAAAGTTTTATTGTGAAAGACACGGTATTTTTTCATACCACGGTGTAGGCTTTTGTAGTTGGGAATGGGGTCACACAGTGAAAAAGAGTTGTCTCCATCAGTAAAAAGTGATGCTTTGACAGGAAATGGCCTATTTCCGGAATTGTACAGCCCCGCCCTCCCGACACTCAACGAATATGCATGTTCCTTACATCCGATCCAAGCACTAAACACAGAGCATCTACCCAGCCTGTGCCATCACCTTTGCTACCTTTTTGCTTTTTGGCGAAGTGAAAAACTTACTTTCTGTATGAACCACAGGTGTATATAGAAAGTAAGGTCGTTCTTATTTTATAGGTAAGGTAAGGTATATATATATATATAGGTCGTCCTAGAAATACAATGAAGAAACAAGATCGTCATTTGCTCATTATAGCGAAGCGTAAAAATTATGTTTCAGCTTTACAGCTCTCTCTTGAGTTGTATTCTATAACAGGAATCCGAGTTTCAAAGTTGACTGTTTTATAAGAGAAGGCTGTTTGCAAGAAGATCTGTTGTTTGCGTCAGGTTTTGGCTATCACAGATAATAAATCAACGGGAGACGTTTTCTCCATTAATGAGCCCCAGTTTAGGCTAACAAGTGATTCACATCGTGCCATTTTTTTAGAGAGAACCAGCAAGCCGCTGCTTGATGATCTGGATAGGCTTCACGTCAGGCGGCCGCACACTCTTCCATGTCCTTGAACACGGAACTGTGATTGCTGTGAGGTATAGAGATGAATTTGTGGAGCTCTATGTTTGCCTTTTCAAGGGTGCAGTTGATCCTGATTTCATTTCAATGGATGACAAGGCGAGGTCACGTACAATCAATTTATAGAAAGAGGGAATTTTCGCCGGATTGATTAGTGAGATAGATATCCAGACCTCAGCCCTATACAGTTTGCCTAGAAGAGCAAATGCATTTCTAAACACCTCTCCGAGAACAATCCAACGTCTGAAACGAGGGGATCCTGTATAACGTGTGGTATCAATTGCCACAGGAAATCATAAGCTATCTTATTTCCAGTGTAAAATCACGGTGTGAGGCCTGTATATCTATAAGAGAATGCCATACCCTTATTAACTCATTTTTTTCTATTCTGTAACTGTTGTGTAATACATTCCGACTCTGATGAGTGCGTATTATGCGATTGCAGGGGTATTTTTTGTTATATATCAACCCTATGAACAAACCAAATTGCATTAAAATCTCTGTCCAGTAGTCCTAGAAAAAATCGACCAAATCTAGAAGTTCCCTTAACTTCAAACACCACAGTGTATACATCAAAAACCAAACGCAAATGTAAGAATTCCCATGACGTGTTATACATTTTTGTAATTCAGATAAATTGAAATCTTTACTGTAAAAAAGAAAAGTAACCGAAAAGGGGGCTCTTTTTTCATAGATCAGAGAAGACATTATCGGAGTCTTCTATCTGATATCATTCGAAAGAATTGTAATGAAATAAAGTTTAATAAAAACTCTGCTTAAGTTGGATTAATCTTCAGAGTCTGGAAATAAAAGTTTTCTTATAATAAGAAAAGTTTTATGCATCGCATCAATTTCATTAATTCTTTTCAAACTTAGAATAATACACGAAAATTGAATAAGATATTTTTGAATATCTTTTTGAAGTTTAAAGCTATAAATCTTAAAGAAATAAAAATGTGACATTTTTTTCCTCTTCTCACTAATAAATGATACATAAATTCTTGTACGTATCCTTTCTAAATAAATTTTAATTCAATTCTTTTAGGTTGATAAGATACTTTGCCTATCTTATCTGCCTCAGACTATAATATATTTTTAATCTTCACATAAGTATTTCTGTGTATCGATTGAAATAATAAAGCAATATACCAATTTATTGGACTATATTAAACTTTTAAAGTAAACAGAAAATTTTCGTAATAAGTAACTTTACTAAATAATTATTAGACATCACAGGGAGAGTGCTCACTTAATTGAATTATTCTTTAATATCCTTTAATAAATTTTTGGCTGGGGGAATGTAACTTCAGAAAAATTGAGCCTTATTTTTAAATAAAATATCTAACTAAATTATACCTATTTAATTAATTTAAAAAATATATTTGGCACTTTTCATAAGGGTTACAATCTTATTATTGCAAGTAATTTGTTATTCGATTTAAAAATATTTTTATGAATTCCTATAATTGTATTTTGCCCGGGTTAATTATATTTCACCAGCAGTTTAATATGTTTGCGTTACATTGCAAGCTAATTATTTCATTTTTTGAAGAAAGAAAAAGTGAAACTGTATTTAAAAGCAAACATAATATTATTTTTGAATTGCCTTGTTTTGATAACAATACAAATAATCGTTAAAATATTCTATCTAAACAAGGTATTATTTTTCAATTCCTACATTTATGTAGGATATAATCATTTATTTTTCGGGAAGTTATGAATAAAATGTTACTGAACACTTAAGTTCAATGTATCTGAAGAAATATAATTTTCCTTTGTTAACATGACACCCATTTTCACAGTCATACAATCTTACTTGAAGGAGAATTCATTCCCTTCGGGGATGATTTGACAGTGAAATAATCCATATTCACTAGAATGTCACCAGTTCATTCATTAAAATTTCTCGAATTCAGAAAACGGGAAACCATACGTATTATAATAACGCGTAATATAAGAATACACTCGTGTTACAATATCCAGTCCTTAAATCTTTGAATACTTTGTTCATCATTATTCAAAATGCCGTAACTATAATTTAAATTACTTCTAGATAAATTGACTAATAAAACGTATAATATACTATTTCTAATAAATAATACCCAGACGGGATATATAGTATTTCTCATAGCGATCAAAATATATACTCCCTAACTTCCTATCTTAATAATACAATAAATTTAAGCGTCTTTCTTAACGGTGTTTATACTAAGGATAAGACAAAATATATTTAGTGTATAATATATTTAGCTTATGATAAGAATAAATCTACTCTGAAGTAAGATTTTCATTAAGTTCTTACTCCCATCACTTTCCAAATAGCTAATAATTTGATTTTTTTCAATCTCAAGCAGATTAAGTAACATATATTAGAAAGAATATATAATGTATACAATTTAAATAATAAGATATTATTTATATAATGTTATATAATTTGTAATGGCAACGATTATAGACCTTTGTTTCAATTCATAGGTCTGGTCACTCTTATATTCTATTGGAAATATTCTTACTTGAAAAGAGACTATCCGTGTAGTTTTTAGAATACAAATACAAAATTTTATGTAGAAATGGAAATTTTTTGCCCTCAAGTTACTATTCAGATAAGCTAAATTATTCGGTTTTCATCATGTAAAAACTTTCCTAACATAATAAAATTTTCTTATATATATTTATTTCTTCACACACACACATGAGACATAATTACATTCCCCACCGTTGAATTTATCGGAAGACAAAGTGAGTTATATTGCCGCACGCATAATTTGCTACAGGTCCCGATAGCCGAGTTGGCAGAGCGTTGGACTGAACTTCCTCAGGTCTCGGGTTCGAATCCCGGCCCCGGCAGATTTATCCAAAGACTGGAATTTTGTTCTCGTTTTTAATGTATTGTTTCTCTAGGTTCTATATGAATCCAGATCATTCTTTAGAGTGCATACTGGGTATTTCTCGAATATTCCGAAGTGTATAAAAGCAGAGTTCATCGCCAGTTGGGCATGTTCTCAGTCCAGTGTTGTATCGAGCTCCCAGCGTTAGAATAAATCTAATTGTTTGTTTATAATTGAACTGTGTACTTCTTTCGAACTCCGTGACAATATAATGAGTTTTGTTTTTCTGTAAAAGCTCGATATTTTTTAGATCTGAATTGTACAGCTAAACAACTGAGTATTATTTTTAATTTCATTGACTTTATCTTATTTATTTTAAAACATTAACTTTCGTATTTAATTTTGCTTTGATGAAAAACTTATTCACAAATTTGTGGGAGTGATATAATGCGATATATAATGCTAAGTAAGGTTCATACGATTGTGCTTAAATATATATTTTTTCGCTTAAATATCAAGTACTAAAAAAAGCACAACATAACTTTTAAGATATAGTACTGATAAGTATAATTACTTATTGAGTCATGAATCCCATCACTTTATTTTTAAAAAATATACGGAATTATCAGTCATTATTAGTTACTTTATTATTAGTCAAATTATTATAATTTTGTAACGCTCTTTTCTTATATATATATAGATTAACTATAATTCCATTTCAATAATATGTTAATATATTCTTTAAACTTCCGAAAAAAATTGTGTTCTGTGATTTAATTTTCTTTCATTGCCTAGAAACAATTGTTTTATAAAATTATGGTTTATAAAACTTAACAGCGTTTTTTGTGTGTGTGCTTTATTTATAAGTATATGTTTCAAAAATTTTACAATGGTGTTGAAAAATACAAGAATTTTGCATATTTAGAAAATTTCTCGAAAAATATTGAAAGAGATGTTTAAAAAAAAGTTTCAAAACAAAGATATAAAATTTTAGTTTTGATTATGCAAGCATATACGTGATGTTGTCCGTGCATTTAGAGGAAAAGTCTTTGTTAACGCACGTGCTAATTTCCACGCTTCTTCCGTTTGCACAATTGGATGACTTTTGTAAAACTTTTGAGAAACATTCAGAGAAATTCAGATGAAAACAGTTCAAATGAGTTACTTACAATGCTTGAATTAAGGGGACTTGGCACCCTTTGAGCAAACTTCTTTATTTACGTATTTAGAAATTATATTTTAGCATTTTATACAATGTTTCTATTCAAGAAAATGTTACCAGATGAAAATTTTCATATATTATTCACACAATTTTAAAATTTTTAATTTTTTGAAGAAAATTGGGAAAATTTTAAAATCCTACTCCTTGTGTAAAAATTAAGTTTTTGACCTGAAATTTTTTATAATACTCTTATGGATGATCTAAACAACTTTAGGGATCGATTTTAGAATAACTTCATTCGTTTTCGAGAAAAAAAATAAAATGTTGATATACAGACTAAAAATCAACGAAAAAGCCAACATGTCTTACATTTTATTTTTTTTAAAAAAAAGTATTTAGTTTATAGCAAAACGGATCCCTAATTTTATTATATGCTCTATTTTCAACACGTAAGAAAAAAATGGAAGTGATTGGTAAATAATTGTCGAAGGAGTAGCATTTTGAATGCACTAAGATTTCGAAAAACACAAACTGAGAAAAACAGGTTTAAAGTTTATAATTCTGAAAAAATAATTATTATAAGCTTATTTAAACTTAAAATACCACTTTAAGATATTAGTTATACGTTTTTCTTTAAAATAATTGTATTTTCATATTTTTTCAACCCACACATTTTTATAAATGATCAACTCTTAGAGAATACTAAAATTGCCCATGAAAATTCAAGAAAAATGTTGAAAATTTTTTTTTTTTTTTTTTTTTGTCACGACAGAAATTTTAGCTGTTTTTCTTCTTATAATATTAAAGTATTACATTTGTATGAAAAATATATCAGGAAGAAGAACTGAAATTATAAAATTATTAATATAAAATGCCTTAGTTTAAAAATTTTACATGCACACATTTCACAAGGAAGAAAAATTACATTATTGTATTGCCTTGGAAATATTCTGCTTTTAATACTATACATTCTTTTTTATAGTTATTATTTCTATTTCTAAAATAGATTTTTTTTTTTATCATAAAGCATTTTTTAGCTTTTTTTTAAAAAAAGGGGGTGTGGCTGAATTGCCTAATTTGTTTTCAAATGAAGTTTTAGTCAACTTCTAACTTTCCAACATGCACAAGTGATATATCAATCGAAAGATAATAATGCAAAGAATAAGATTAAATGAAAATAAAAAAAAAGATATGTTTGTGATTTTTAGCGTATCAAGTCCTCTTAAGGAATAATGAGCTGGAAAATCATTGAAATATTTTATGTAGGACAAGCTAAAAAGCACAAATTTTTAGAATACATTGCTAGCGTTGTGTGCAATATATGAAGACAATATGGCGGAAAAGGTTACTCAGAGAAAGGTATTCAAATAACTATGACGACCAAAAATATCGACATTTTCCCGTTGTAGGGGTGTAACAGAAGAACTAAAACTTTTCAGCTGTCTCTTAAGCTTCATGTGGATACATGATCCAAGTTTCAATTGCTGTCAATTTCCAAAGTCTACGTGAGAGATATGTTTTGCAAAGAAAAAAAAGACCTGCTGAGAATGCATCCTCTTTTACCTCTGGTACAGAAGTGCACGACTAGCACGGCGTTGAGAACATCATTATTGGAACGATGACCATCCTAATCTCTAATGAGTTCATATTCAGAGTAACTAGTGTTTCTTGACGTGGCTTCCACAAGTAGGAACAAGAGAACAATTATATATTCTTCAACATTCGGAATAGAGGCTGGTATGATACTGGCAACACATACTTTTCACTGAACAGGTATCATGTTGGATAGACAAACAATTGCATGCCTTTGACAAAGGCATTCTGGCTGGTAAGAGATATGGATAATTCAGAGGGCTATATTTGCCTTTTCAGGTATGTGGGTGATTTTAATTTCCTTTTTTTTTTTTGACGACAACATTTGTCCACATAGAGCTCAACTGTCAGAACAGTTTTCTGGAATACAAAGATGTTCGTCACATTGCTAAGGAGTCAAATCTTATGACTTTATCTTGCTAACTATATTTGGAATGCTCTTGAGGGCGATTCTTTTTACTCTTACCTTTCTGCCTCCAGAAACTATCCAAGATATGAAGAGAGCATTGGTCGAGATGGTGAGGGGACCGGCTGCCACAGAAAATTGTCAGATTTTCAGCATGTATTTACTTTTTGTAAGCTGTATAAAACTGTAAAGGGAGGACCATACTCGGTAATAACCTACTTGCTGATCCATCTTATGATTTATCTGATGCGCGCTCGTGAGCCATATACACGATAGTACACTTGCATCATAACCAATCTAGAATGTTTTTTGTATTAGAAGAATCTAAATGCATATTTAATTCAATTTCATTCAGCCCAATGTACTGTATATTATTAAAAGGAAAATCTTTTAAAGTTGAACAGTGGTGTATTGAAAAATAGGTTTTAACGGCCTATATAACACTCTGTATAAATAAACATGTGTATAATATTTTTGAATAAGCATGTTTTTAATGAAATGGAATAATAAACCTTAGTTTATTAACTGTTTGCAAATAAGTTTTTTTTTCTTTTTGAATTTATTTTTAAAGGGAGACTGTTTCATTCATTATATAGAAAAGAACAGCTTAGTTTTCATAGCCACATCTTTTAAGAAAGATAATTAGTATATTTAGATTTCCAAAAAAAGTTAGAAAGCTGATGTACCTTTATTGTTGTAAAGAGACGAGCAAAATAGCTGTTAAAAGGAAATAATTCCCCCCTGTAGTTACCAAATGTACAACTATTTCAAAAAAATATCAAAAGTTGTACGCAGTTTCTGCAATATCTCTTAGCAGGTCTTTTTTACGGAATTGATGCATTGCTTTTGTGATCTTCTGTCAGTGGGTTTAGATGAAGCAATTGTGATTTTCTTTTAATAGCAAACAGATATGAAGCCCAGTGGCTAAGTGGTTAGTGCATCGCGCTTCTACAGCACAGGTCCGAGGTTAAAACCCCGGGCTGGGCAAGGCTGACTCAGCCCTTCATCCCTTCAATGGGTCGATAAAGTGAGTAGAAAGCTTGCTTGGAAATTTAACACTGGGGGTTTTGCGTCAGACTGACCACCTGATCGAAACATCTGTTATGCACGTCAGGGCAAAGGTCACGTATACTGAGATGGGCACAGTAGGCTTTGTCCCTCAGGGGATGTTGTGACCGTGAGTTAACAAACAGATATATATATATATATATATATATATATATATATATATATATATATAATTACTTTTAGTTCTTATTAAAAAGAATACTTTTTCTTAATTTTTAGAAAACGAATCAATTAAGTCGAACTTTTAGATTTAATTACTTTTATAATAGCACGTTTTTCATATAATATATACGTATACCTAAATAAATACATTGTTTCCTCATTCAATCTACTTCCACTTTATTTCTATTAATTCAGGTACGTCATCTCATTCTCCACTTCAACTTAAACAACTGTCTTAACTTCAGTAAAGAACAAGGAGAAAAAAACTTATTCTCGTTACCAATTTTTCCTACCTCGTTGTTCTTTCAGTAGTAATGACAGATTATTATGTAATTTCATATTATTGAAAAATATTAGAAAATATAAATTTTATAAAACGAGAAAATTGTATATATATATATATATATATATATAGCTCTCAGTAAAATTTATTATTATTTTTAACAATATTCTGTAGACTAGAATATATTAATTAATGTTTCAATCATTATATAGGAGGAGTTACAAATGATATATAAACAACACATGCAAAATAAAAGTAATTAAAGTATAATTTTAAAAATTAACGCCTTAATACTGATAATTATCAATAAAATACTTTTTCCGAAAATGTTGGAATTATCACCGTTAAAAAATATATTTTATTTTCATCAATTCCATCAACCAAAAAAAAAATAATTAAACATTCCTTATCTAAACTACGCAAGATTAAATCAACAAATTAATATATGATGTAACGAAAGTATAACTTAAAATTTTCGAACATAAGACTAATCTTAAAATGCACCAGTTAAATTTATCAGCTGAATAAACGCTTCTAAAAGAGTTTAAAAATAAAACATCGAATTACTAAAACTAAAATGTAATAAAAAAAACTACTTTTTTTTTCCTTCTCTTTCTTTTCTTTACCAGTTTAATAGACTGTGTAAATGAAAAGCATTAATTTAAAGCTTATCATTAAAATTAATGCGATTTCTACGTTCGAATGAAAATTCAAGTGCCAGTTATTTATATCTGAAATTCCAGTTCTTTTTGAGAGTTACATTAAATACTGCATGTTAAAATTTTCCAAGACATCTATTTTTGGAGTAGATTTAAGACTGAAGTATGTTTCTCACTTGCAACTATAAAATTTAATTAGTCTGTAAATCGGTTGACCGCACTTTATAATAGCTAATTAGTATATTAGCGGAGCAAAATGTTAACTTTTGTGAGTGCTAGGAGTATTTATTTCTTTTACAACAGTTCTAAATTTGACTTTATTATTGATAATAATTTTCCCAATGTGTGTGTGTGGAGGATGCCTTCTTGAGGAACTTATGGTTATTTGTAAGCGCAGAAGAGAGGTATCATCCATATCATCTTCTTCAACCACATATATTCGTTTAAAATTACGACGGTATGATTAGCAAAATTATCACAGTGAATTCAAATGCGATTTTGATTTAATCAAATCAATCCATTAGGAATATAGTAAGATGTTTCTTAACTATCTGAATTATTAACTATTTAGTTCTATATTACCCACTTAACTATGATTGATGAGAAAACTCGTCGTGCGTAAAAAAGTAGTGGCCATTGGTTATTTAAATTGTAATTTTTGAGAAAAACAAAACATATTCTCAAATTTCAAGATGTTTAGAATATTTTGAGGTCGGCCGGAGAAGAACAAATAAATAAAGAAATATAAAAAATTAAAGTGAACTTATGCTTCTCTATATGCATCCGCTGAAACATTTAAGTTTGCATAACGAATTATTTATGAGCGATCATAATGTATTTTAGATGTTTTTTTAGTATCCTTGTTTCGGTGAACATCATTCCACAGGAGAAATTTAAATTCTTTATTTTATATGTATGTAATTTTATTCGCATTTTTCGAGAAATATTTATGCAACACATGTTTGTGTTAACCAAATAAATAAGTATTGGTGGTAAAAGTGCAATTTCATAAAAAAATAAATTATTTTTTATCCCATTTTTTAACATTGACGCTTACTCTGTGATTGCCGAGTATATTCGTCATCGCTGACATTCCGTGACACACATACTTGCGAGCTCTCAAACGTGAGTGCCACAGTTAACTGGATAATTTTGTTCAACATACTTAAAAGTATTTTACTTTTATCCTTTTTACATCATATCCAACATGGGTGTCAAGGTATCAACAGAATATTAATGTTTTAATAATTGTTACTTAATGAAAAATTAAAGTACTTTATGCTATTTATATAAAAAAAATGGGTAATTGTTACATAAAAAAATAATGAATTACTTACAGAACACATTCAAGATCACGTGTTCTTGCACTGATCGTTGAAAAGCGTCATTTTTAGCTTCACAAGTAAATCGAGATCTATGGTCCGCTGATGTTACAGGAACAGAAATTCGACTTCTGGTAGATGTACCCCCATGAGCTGCCTCCACAGTTTGAGATTGATGCTGATCTTTAAGTAAAGATCCTTCTTTCCACCACACAATATATGCAACAGGATTGCTACTACCAGACCAACATTCTAAATTAACCTAAGAAAAAATAATGTAAAATCGTATCATTTAATAGCAAAAATATAAAAAAGTTGGTATACTATATTTTCGCTAAATTAATTTTTTCTTTCGTTTTTAAAAATCAAAAGAAAATTTAATTAGTTTTTAACCCCATATATACAAATGAAATAGTTTAGTTTTGTTTCCATTTCTTTTTCGTTTATAACTAATGAACTTCACACACTCACATACACAAACATTTTTAACTCTACTTTACTAAACTATTCCATGTGTAGTTAACTTATGCCTAGATAACTAAATAATTTGGAATATAACTAATATATTAAAAACTCATTACATATCTCGCTCACTTAACATACAACTAATTTAAAATTAAATAAAATAAGTAAGAGCGTTTTCTTAGAAAATATCGTTCTGCACTTGTATGCATTGTTTGTTTGAGAATACTACAGAAAATAAAGTTCAAATATCCTTAAACAAAGGAAAAGTACGTACTAGTAACGGAAACGTAGTATATATTAATTTATATTATTGGACACACCTCAGAAAAATACTTTATAAAAGCATAAAACTGTCTGTAAAGAAAATTAAGTAGCCAACATTTCAAAAACTCTCTACTTTTTAAAAAGAAATGTGTAATGTTATGTTGTCCTCCGTACTGTACTCTGTGTTTTGCTGATTCATCACCAAGACGACATAGGGACAAACAGTACGTTCATTTCTGACGCATCTTGTTAAAAAAACTGAATGTTGGTTCCAACATGCTTTAATCTCTCATTTTGGGATATTTTTCGGGTTTGTATGGTGTCCTCGACTTTAAGGTCTTCATCATTTTCCGGTATTTTTTCATTATTCCCGCGCTGTTTTCAACCTGCAAGGGTGGAGCCAAGTTATCCAGAACACCGGGTTATTATGTACCGAGTTTTCGGGACTCTACCATATAATCATGAAATAAAATCTTATACTCCACATAAAAAGATTATATTTGTATACCTCCTCTACGAAATAATTACAATTTTTAAAAAACATTAAGTATCAAATCAAAACAACATATGTATTCAGGGTTAATTCATACGTATAGATGTGTGTTTTATTGTAGTGTACTGTAGTGTGTATTGTTTTAAAATGGTTCAATTTTAAACCAAGCTTTCTGATTATTTTTCATAACTTTAATAAGTTATCTGAAATGAAACTTTTTTTTCTTCTTTGGATATTTGCTGTAGTTCAATTCTGCTTAGATTAGAACTCGTTTACATAATATATATATATATATATATATATATATATATATATATATATATATATATATATATATATATCAGGACCCAGTCCTGTTGGTAAATGAAGGAAGAGAGTCTTTAAAATATATGTGCTTATTCTTCAAACATAGCTACTCCAACATATACGGCCATTTGGTGCCCAATCGGATGGAACAAAAGACAGCATAACAAGAATGAGTCACCAGCCTCTTTTCTCGTTTATGCTCTTATCTATGTCAGTACTCGCTCAATCTTACCCTAAAATCCCCAGGCGGAAGTCAGGAGTTCACTCTATTTTTTATTTATTCTTCATTTAATTTGACACACACACACATATATATATAGATATATATATTTGTAAGTATATATATGCATGTCAGGCTTCAGGCCTGCTATTAAATAAAGCATGTCGTCATATTCAAGTGTCAGTACTTTATTATCGTTCATGCATCACCATTTGAACATTGCAGCCACTTGGTGCATAATCAGACGTAACAAAAGACATTCTCACAGCAAGGAGTCACCAGCCTCTGTTCTCTGTTGCTCTCTAATTTACGTCAGTGCGCTCACTCTACTTTAAATAGTCCTAATCACCCTAAAACCTCTACGCGTTAGGAAAGAGTGTGCTCAATTTGTATTTATTATTGAATTAATTTTTACGTTATACCTTCCAGACCTGACATATATATATATATATATATATATATCCTAAGAACATATACAGACATAGTTTTTGAGCAGCTTGAATCAAAGCGAAAAGTATGGAACCTAAGACATTTTGATTCTACCCCATGCATATATATTCAACTTTTCAAATACAAACTGTTTGATCTTGTCTTCCGTAATAACAACGGATCAAGATGAAATGCGTTTTGACATGTTTCGAATCTTCCAAAACAACAAAAACGAACAATTTTGGGAGTTCTTGAAATATTTTAAGACTGTATTCACGAAACCAAAATGCATCATGTCACTAAGAACATGTTCCTTCCTCTTCTGTTCTGCTCTAGATACAATAAAAAAGAATGATTTAGTGTATGCATATCTTAGTATCAAATCGAATTTTTCAAAGGTGTTTTTCCGTAATATTCCTCCAAAAGTAAATAAAATAATCCCGAAGTCTCATTTTAGGCATATAAATCAAATCTAGGTCATATATTTATTTTTATATTATATATATTACTTTTTAAACCTCAGGTCTCTGTAACAAAAATATTAACAGTTTAGCAATGGTTTCGATTAAAACTCTTATCATTTGTGCCTTTTTTAAAAATTAGAATTATCCCTATATCTTACTTAGTTTATAGTGCATTATTTCAAATGGGATTTTTAATTCGATTCATCCTTTATCAAATGAAGGACAGAAAAATTATTTTTATACTTGGTAATGCAATTTTAAATAACCCGGAATTTTCCCATACTGGGGCGCCCTTTGGTTCACATTAGGCCGAGTTTTCGGGACATTAGTGTATAAAATTTAAGTAAGATTATTGTTTCTGTGTGACAGTTCTTGGGAAAAAATAAAATTATAAGTATTTATAAATTTGGTGTAAAAGTTCTTAAAATTTTTCTTTGTAAAATCAAAATCTTTTCAGAAGATTACTACGTTTCATCCGATAATCTTATTAAAAATATCGTAAATTTAGAGCGAATAAGTTTCAATTGAAGATTTTACGTTTATAAAATATATGCGAATTTGGAAAAATATCATTTAATATTGAGGCAAAAGATTTTACCACTCTTAAAAACCAACACTCACCAAGCATCAATGTACCATTCATATAAGCTTATTAAAATTTCATATTAACAAAGCAAATGAAATTATCCTAACATTACGATGTCTTTATTCATTCCAGATTTCTACAAATCCTAACCGCAAGAGACATAAACAAAGTCTGCTTTAAATAATTTGCTTGATGGTTCGAAATAAACAACCCGGTAACCTCTCTGGGTAGTATGAAATTTCATAGCCAGCTCCATTGTCGAAACACACTTTGAAACAGCGGGAACCAATTTAGACTGCTAAAGCTGATTTATCCTCAATGATACTAGTTAATTCATTCAAATATGCGGTTGAAATGAGGGCGAAAACGATACGTTTAGTTCTAGAAGCCGCTTATAATGAAGCGCGGATAATGGAAGATAGCCACAAAGCATAGAAAATGCTAGCCGAGTCTTGCATGTCAATTATTAATCAACTGTAGGAGGCGTAAGCGAACATTGCCTTTTCTCTGTCCTTATTAAAACGATTTCATTGTGCGCATAAAAGAGCCGCTGTTGAAATGGGGATGTTTCTCCTCGAATCTAAGCCCCCGTTTCATTTGCTATAATAAGGACTAGATCTCTATAAAAATGAGATTTTAGAAGAAGATGATTAAATAAATATATCCTCCGAGTTATATATATTAGATTTGAAGGAATTATGGATAAGAATAACTACTTTACAACTAACGTTTTATGTTTAAAGATTTAAGACATGACATTATTTTTATTAAAAGATCCCGTAATTTAGCTTTTAATTATGATCATCATTCGAAGCGATTTAAAAAGCATAATTAGTATTTTAATTCGTCTATTAAAATGGTTGGTATATTATGACCGTAAAATTGCTCTGTTGCTTAACCGTTCTTTTTGTTTCGCATCGAAGTATTATGGAGATGGAAATGATTCCTCCAATTAAAAATGTCATAAAAAGATAAAATTAATTAAACGCCATTGAATTGCATTTAGAAATGAGAGGAGAGAACAAAATCTTGAAAAGGTATTAAGGACTTTAAAGTATTTATAACCAAATGAATTTTTCTTTTTGAGTAGAATTACATTCTTTTTTAAAATAGATGTTTACAACTCTCTTTAACACAGATTCTTAAAATTGTAAATTGCTTTCGCTTTTGGAGGTTAAATATATAGCGCTGGTTTACATTTATTTTTTATTCACGCTGTTAATTTATTGGTATTATGATGCTTAAATAGATTATTCGTTATTTAAACCAATTCAGAAGTTTATCGTTTTTAATTATTTATTATTAAAATGAGGGTTTTGTTACACTCTTAAAACTTTCACTAGATTAGATTATTAAAATATTTTATTCAAGCTCATAAAAGTCAATAAGTTGGTTTTGTTGCCGAAAAAAATCAAGTTTAAATAAGTAATCTGTAAATTTATGAAAAAAAAAAACTTCTTTAGTAAAAATACAATATCCACATTGTACATGCATACGTATTTACATAAATTAAAGTATTTTTCTTTGGTTTTTGAATTCATTTTTTAAGTTTTAAGCCAAATTTTTCTGGAACTATATATCATATGGCAATGCTTATTTTTAATTCTTATTTTAAAATTACTATTCCACTAGTCTTCCTATGTCTTTGGGACTTTATCCATTCATGAGTTATTCGTAGATAAATAATAAAATATTTCATATAATCCTATAGTGCACTTTAATGAAAGATACTTTGAGCATAAACAAAATTCCATTTTAGAGTTACGCAATATGATCATTTATAACTGTGAATATAAAATAAATCTTACCGTGTTTCCTTCTCTTGGTTGCAAAGGTTCAATAGAAATAGTAACGTTTTGTGGTGGAACTGAAATGATACAAAGAACACTTCTGTAATTATGTACTGAAAAAACAATAAATATTGATAAAATACATTGAAAGTTAAATTTTAAGGATTTTATGATGCAACTTAACAATTAAAGGAAATATAAAATTGCTACAAGCATAATACAGGCCTTTATTGTTTCATTGAAAAACGAGTCAGTTTTATGTATATGAAAACATTAGTAGACGAAAGGCTAAATGCATTAAGATCACATAATGCGGAAATAATAATATTCTTGTGATATTGCTTTTCATTTGAAATACCTTAATTTTCTTTTTTATTTATAAGAATGAATGTAGTTTGATAACTAAAAATACATTATAAAGCACTTACTTTCATTGACATGGAAGTAATTTTTGAACTCTTTTGCTGAAAATTAGGGATTCAAATACTATTTAAGAAGAAATGTATGATTTAAAGTACAATTTAAACTTTCAAAGGAATCTATTAAGAAATACTCAGTATAACATTTGTGAACTAACTTGTTACAGTTACATTAATTTGATTGGTAACTGTCATTAGGAAATGTAAGGAATGAAATCCCCCCCCCTTAAATTTGTGCATCATTTTCTTTTTATTGTTTCCGACACAAAATTAATTCTAAAAGTCAAGTTTAGATCCACGAAGATTGCACACATTACATACAAGATATATTTTCACTGAAGACACAACAATATACTTAATTTCTGTGCTTTCTTCGCTTCATCTTTTTTCAAAACTTATTATAGATGAGAAACTGATTACTTAAATGAAAATGACAGTTTCAGAATTTTTTTAAGAAATATGTAACATATTACCTTAAAATCAAGTAATTTCAATTATACGGCTCACTTAGCTTGGAGTAATTAGCACATTTAGTGAATTTACAGGCGTGATTAATTTGCATAACGAGTCAGCTTGAAAAGTGAGCCACGGGTACAAAAGCGCTGAAAATATTTGATAGACAGGATAGCACGATAAGTAGCTTGGGGAATAATGGGCGCATAATTTTATAAAATATTAATTTACTAACAGCAAAGGCTTAAAGGCCGGTCATTCATTTGGGTGTTAATATGAAGTAAGCATATGCGAAAGGTATAAGGAGTGAGATTCTAAAATGGATTTCTCTCGCATTTTGATGTTCGAAAATATATATTTTTTTAATTGTGTATCTCAACCAATACTTTAAGAGAACTAAAATTTATATTATTTGCAGGATCAGTGTATAGAGTCATGAGTCACAAAACGCTAAAATCTGTAGCACTTTTTTATTCATCATGAAATTATCTACATTTGTATTTTAGTATGCATGATGCAAATTTTTAAAAACATACAAATACAATAAAAGCATTTTTTAAAAAAATAATTCACTGTTAAACTCTTTTGTTATAAAAATGTCTTTCTGTGTTTAAAGTGTTTGTCGTACAAATTTTTTTTTAAAAAAATGTATTTTACTAATTCTTTCTTCCGTTCAAATATAAAGTAAATACTTCAACAGATCAGCTTTTTTTATTTGCTTTTATAATAGAGGAGAAAAATGCTTTTAAACAATGTAATGAAATTTATTTTCAATAAAAGCATTTCAGCTACTTTTTGGGTTGAGAACATTTTAGACAATATTAAAATGATCCCAATCCCATTTGTGCTTCTTTTTAAGATAAAAATACACTTTTAAAGAACATAGAGACTTTTTTAAATAAGAATTTTATCGAAAAATCCTTTTGAATGCAGACACACTAAAATCATGTTTAAACACATTAATGTAAAAAAAAATTAAAGGCAATTGAAAGCACAATATCCTTTAACTCACACAAAAAAATCACTAGATGACTAAAAAATAGTACAGTTTGATCTAATGATAAAAACAGCTTTAATATTTTTTTTAACAAAAAATAATTTTCCCTGTCGCTCAGCTTGGTTGTTTCTCATGCACTCTTAATACTAACACTTTTAGGAACTGAATTATAAAACTTCGAACTTATTATAATTCACTGAGAGCCCGTGTTATGAAATTGATTCTGAACTGTAAGAACATTAGTTGGTTTAAAACATACAATCAATTACTTTTAATTGGTTTTATGTATTTCCGTTTAACTATATCTTTTTATTCAGACATATACTACTTTAGCTTTTTTTTTATCTGAAAATTTGATTTAAAAGGGATGTTTTTTATTGCTTACCTTGTTTATTCGATGTTATTATTTTTTTTAAAGAACAAAATAAAATACCCGTGCTGCACAAAGTTTTACATGAGGCTTACAAAAGTAATGTTGTATTAATGAGGGAAATAAATTTTACTAATTTTACTTTTTTCAAAAACAATATATATATTTGTCGAATATTTTTTTCACGGGAAAAAATCTCAAAACATATAGCTCAATTTTTTTCTCTGATGAGGGTTAATTTCGTTTAAAGATTGGTGTGATATGTAATCTTTACTTTAAATATCAATAAACAATATGGAAGGAATTTCTGAAACTTAAAATACCGAAAATATATATGATACAAACAAAAGTTAACTCATAACAAGTGAATGTTTAAACTTTTTTTTCTTTAACGCTCTCCCTATTTCAAGTGAGTGAGTGAATATTAACGTCGCACTGTTCAGCTACACGAAAGCTTTAGGCGACGGACATCGTAATTTTGAACCATGGTCATCTCCTACCTATTCCAAAGCGGGTCTCCAATGGTCAGACCTCCCACCCACATAAAGTGCGAGACCACTAAACAAAAAGGAATGAGAGTGGCTTGGAAGGGGGTAAAAGACTTGTCACGTGCTGGTGTTAACCATACACTTTTTAAGTGTAACCAGGGACGACTTAAGGCAGTGTTTCTTAAACTTTCAATGTTTGTGACCCAATATTTAATCATGATTTTCATCCCGCCCCCCTCCATACAATAACATTGTATTCAATTCAATAATACTGTGCTTTGACGCTAAATCTACAATGCGACGTTAAACTCTTAAGTGCCACGGGCTTATATAAACGTTTCAATTAGCCAAAGCGTTAATTGCCCCGGATGGATATATACGTCTTTTCGAAGAACGGTCTTTTCTGTGCACTACTATCCATAAAACTATTCCGAAGTCTTTAGAATGCAACAACAAGATCTTGGCAGTGTGTTTGCGAAGGATTTACTTATTTTACAGGATTTTCTTATTTATTCCTTTTCTCCCTCCCCCGCATGACATACGCACGCCTACGAGGAAAACGGTGGCACTGGGGAGCGAATCGTGTAACTTTTAATGGGCACATAAGGGACTAATTACAAACCGTACAAATTATCAAGATAAGTGTTAATTTTTGTATGTAATTTTATATGTGACAAGTCTATGGGGTAACTGGTATTTATTAAACTTGTTTTTAACTTAGTATTGTTAAATTATTTATAAAATACGTTGTGAAGTACTGATTCATTTATAAATGCATTATATCAGTGTAAATATATATTCCATTTTTTTAAAAATTTTGTTTGTTTACTTTCAGTGAATTAATATTTTTTAAAAATAATCTTTTATTTCCGACTTATAAATATGCTCGCGCTCCCCTTGTAGTGTTGTCACCCCTCCCCTATGGAGGGGCGTCACGCAGTTTGAGAAACGCTATCTTAATGCATGGACCAACAGGGCCCGGTCCCAGAGTCTCGGCTGTGATGAGGGCTTCGTCTCGTTTTCGACTCTGTCTCAATGCGATCCTAATTTGAATACTTTCAAATGTTTTTCCAGTTAAATTATCCGAAAAGCTGTCAATTTCGGACAATAATTATGTCAACTGGCTACATGTGGTAACTATTGCCCATGTATAAACTTAGACCTAACACAGCATACTCCGTCATTACTCATTCAGTCAAAAGGAGGCAGTCTGTAGAGCTGGTTTGTACGATTGTTAGTTATGCACATTTATTTGCTTTGGGTTTTTGTTTGTACAAGTATTTGACCATGTATGATATGCTCTTTCTACTTTTTAGGGCCATAGGTGGGGTCAGTATTTGAATAGGAGCACATGGCCTCAACAAGTCTTAAGACATCCCTGAATGTAAATATATTATTGTGTCTAAGCAATAGAGTTTATAAAGTCTCCTAAGAAATTGTTTTGCTTAAGACGACTTGGTACCCTAAAAATCAAAAACCTATCGTTTTTTTTTTATTTTCATTTAATCTTATTCTTTGCATTATTATCTTTCGATTGATATATCACTTGTGCATGTCGGAAAGTTAGAAGTTGACTAAAACTTCATTTGAAAACAAATTAGGCAATTCAGCCACACCCCCTTTTTAGAAAAAAAAAGCTAAAAAATGCGTTATGATAAAAAAAAAAATCTATTTTAGAAATGGAAATAATAACTATAAAAAAGAATGTGTAGTATTTAAAGCAGAATATTTCCGAGGCAATACAATAATGTAATTTTTCTTCCTTGAGAAATGTGTGCATGTAAAATTTTTAAATTAAGGCATTTTATATTAATAATTTTATATAATTTCAGTTCTTCTTCCTGATATATTTTTCATACAAATGTAATACTTTAATATTATAAGAAGAAAAACAGCTAAAATTTCTATCGTGACAGAAAAAAAAACATTTTAACATTTTTCTTGAATTTTCTTGTGCAATTAGTACTCTCTAAAAGTTGATCATTTATAAAAATGAGTGGGTTGAAAAAATATGAAATTGCAATTATTTTAAAGATTAACGTATAACTAATATCTTAAAGTGGTATTTTAAGTTTAATTAAGCTTATAATAATTATTTTTTCAGAATTATATACTTTAAACCTGTTTTTCTCAGTTTGTGTTTTTCGAAATCTTAGTGCATTCAAAATGCTACTCCTTCGACAATTATTTACCAATCACTTCAGTTTTTTCTTGCGTGTTAAAAATAAAGCATGTAATAAAATTAGGGATCCGTTTTGCTATAAACTAAATACTTTTTAAAAAAATAAAATGTAAGACATGTTGGCTTTTTCGTTGATTTTTAGCCTGTATATCAACATTTTATTTTTTTTTTTCTCGAAAACGAATGAAGTTATTCTATATATATATATATATATATATATATATATAAAATCGATCCCTAAAGTTGTTTAGACCATCCATAAGAGTATTATAAAAAAAATTTCAGGTCAAAAAATTAATTTTTACACAAGGAGTAGGATTTTAAAATTTTCCCAATTTTCTTCAAAAAATTAAAATTTTTAAAATTGTGTGAATAATATATAAAAATTTTCATCTTGTAACATTTTCTTGGATAGGAAAATTGTATAAAATGCTAAAATATAATTTTTAATTACGTAAACAAAGAAGTTTTCTCAAAGGGTGTCAAGTCCCCTTAAGTTATCCGACAACTTTTTTTTGAAAAATTGGAGATATGGAGATTTTTTTGTGATTTTAGATTTATTCAGTATATTTTAAGAAAAAAAATCGTGAAATTGAAAACAGAAAAAAAATTATTATTATTAAAAGGGGAAGGAATTGGTGAAAACGTACAAAAAATTACATAAACGGGGCCCGTTCTGTACAAAAAAGTTTTGAACAAAGTCTCAATTTTTAACTTTTAATGTGTTACTTTGTTACTCATGCTTAAAATGACCTTTAGGATAAAAGATATTTTAATTTTTACAAAAACTAGAGCACTTTATCTTAGTTATTATATGAATTTGTTTAAGAAAACAGGAATCATATTCACATAAGTAACTATAAATTATCTTATAAGACAACTATTATACAGAACATACACAAAAATTAAAGTTAATTATTTTCAAAACTTTTTGAGCAATCGCTGTCCCCGTTTGAGTTTTTTGAAAAAAAATACATTTCGATCAAAACACATTTCAAAGTTTGACATCTTGTATAAAGTTACGGCATCTTATTTTATTAAAACACTTGTAGTTTTTGTTCTAGTGAATGGAAAATAAAATAATTGGTATTTTTGTTAAGCTAATAAGATGGCTTATAAAATAAAATAATAAAACAATCTGTTAATATTTGAAAAAAACCCATAATTTTAGGATAGTCGGATACCTTAAGAACCTTGTGAATTTACTGTACGATAAAATATCCACCTAAGATTCCATGAAAATGTAAAACACATAAAAAAAGCAGAAACAATTTTAATAGTAGTGAATTAAAATATATGATTACTTTCTCAAAACCTTTTCTGCGTGATTTATAATCATACTTTAAAAATTATTCAAATCCAACTTCATAAATACTAAAATGAGATATTTTAGTATAATAATTTCATTGTCCTCGTGTAAGCTCACCAAATTATTCGATTAATAACCCCTGAGAACCGGTATAAATATAAAAACATCCCTAATCACTAAAGAATACAGTTTAAATTTAAACGGATTTCATATGAGGTTATTTTGTGATCAATATAAGCTGGTTATTATGTGGAAATAAATCAGTGAAACAGAAATATCTGGCCTCATATAGCACAATTAGAGGATGGACTAGAATTTAAATATTGTTTACATTGTGAAAAATCTGGTTTTACCCAGACTGGAATCAACAGTAAAACTATGTAACTTAATTTTTTCTGTCAGCTACAAATAGAATTACAATAAGTTGAAATCAGGTGCTCTTATACTTTTCATACGTAAGACATGCGGAAATTTCCTTAATTTAAATGAGATAAGACACTTTACTAAAAAAAAATTACAAATACCCTACTGATTATTAATTCGGCATATTAACTATGTAGGATTAAGTATTGTACAATTACTTCACACAATTGTAGGATTACTTTTTAAGGTGAATGCTTAGGTTTATATAATTATATCTTGAAATGGTATTCTATCTCTCTTTTATCTATTATTCTTTGAATTTGACCTTCCCAAAATAAATTAGAGGTACGTTAAGTAGATTACAAAATATTAAACGCAGAATTTTAGCTCAAAGAGGTTTCACAATCCTTGAATACACCATTTAAAAAGTCCTTTACCATCCATAGGTGATCGCTTACAATTTAAATGTAAATAGTGTCTTCAAGCTTTGAATGACATTGTTTTTTACAAACTATGATTACTTGAATTTTAACTTTTTATTGTTTGTCTGTATAAATTACTCTTGAAGTCTGTGACTTGGAAGTAATAAAATAAGTTGTTTTAATACTCTTAAGATGTTTTTTAGTTAAAAATACAGACGAATAATTTCTTGCTTCTTTTTGCTGGCAAGTTTCCACGCTATAATTTCGACCCGGCTTCCGTTACGCATATAGAGCAAATTCTTTAGTGAATAAGAGTAAATATTAAGCTCCCTGGATGTAATTTTCTTCTCTTTATGGCTTGCCTTTGCCCTCTCAATGTGTCAAAAATTAAAATCGTTTTGAGGACAACAATTCTGGATTATTTTGAAGTAATATAACCGATTTCTGAATATTAAATAATGTTATGAAATAACACATAAAGAAGAAGAGGACCATGTAATAATGGAGTTGCACTATAATAATGGATACTTAAATCAAAAACTAAAATTTAAGAACAGATTGAAGATATTCTCCATACACTCAAGTATTTTATGAAATTCGTCCACTTTAACTGGGAATATTTCCTTTGTTAATTTAAAAAAAGATATTTTTATTAATATCGGAAAATATTTATAATTCACTTAATTAAGGAATTGAGACAAAACGCTTCTTATTTTATTAAAATATTTTATAAAATATTTTCTTTTTAGTTAAATAAAAATTTTTGTGCAAGAACTTTTTGTTTACATATTCAAAATTCAAATTGGTTAATTATTGTGCAAATTTATATACAGTCGAATTCTGATTTAACGAACCCCTATTTAACCGAATTCGCAATTTAACTAATTTGTCTCTTTGCCCGACTAAAATGAAATTAACCGAAAAAACAAATTATTTCAGCAGCTGGAATTTTTTTTATTAGTTTCCGTTTCTTTTTCAATAGGCATATCTTTTTTTGTCTGAAACAGAAATATTTTCTTGTTAGCTGAATTTTCAGCAGAAAAGGGTGAAGAATATTATTAGACTATACGGGCACAGATGAAGCATGAATATAACCTATCATGTGAGTCTTGAGTAGGACATGAAAATCCTTTCTTGTTTCATCCCAATCCACAACGCAGAGGATATTTTACGATTTTAACGATTTTGATACATTTGTGACGGACTGCTTATCAGTGCAACTGCAGTTTAGGATACTGTTGATTTATCGGCGAGTGAATAAGCGAATATTAAAGTCACACCAATCACCTACACCAGAGTGTTTGACGACGGACCTCGTAATTTTGAACCATTGTCAAGTGAAGAGGATGCCACTTGATCTGACACCCACTAGGCTAATTTACACCCCACGCCAATGGGAGGATATTGAGTATCGACACATTTAACATGCATCGGCAGTCTCTGCACGGCGGGTCTTCAGCAGTAACAAGCTCGAACTCATGACTCAACGTCAAGATATGTTACCTTGACCAGTAAGCTACCGTGGCCTCGTTGATTTTTTAGATCCAATGAATAGCGATTCTGATGGAGAAATTGATAATGAAGCTTCTACCAAAACTGTTACATTTTCTAATGTTTTACAATGTTTGGAAACTGTAAAAATGTACCTTTTTTATGCAGCAAGATGTAAATGAAGAAGAATTTTCATCTCTGCATAAAGTTGAAAAATAATTCTTTTTTTTTTTTTAGTCGGGAATCAAAATATTTTTACAAACATTTACCAGTCAATACTTTAAAATTTCGGTTTATCTGGTTCATATTAATACAATATTATTTTAGCTGTTGAATAACCCTTTGGCTGGCAGTGGCTAATAGGTCTAGCCACATAACAAAAATTTTTTCTCCAAGCGGTTGGTGGATATTTAATCTATCCACATGCGATAATTGAAGATGAAAAGCATACTAATCAATACAGACGAATGCACCATACCTTTTTTGCATTTTATGTCATCTGATGGGTGGTTAGAAACAGTTTTTCTCGGTGTAAATCTATAAATTGAATTTTGATTACTATAAATAAAATGTCTGATGTGTGAAAAAAATTCGATTGGTCTTAAGTATGCATTTCTCTCATGTGAATGAATTAAGCAAAGGAGCAATTAAAAAAAAGGTTTTACTTAGGTTTTCGGAAAGCTTTTATCTGTGGATAGAGGCTTTACCCATTGCCCACATAGAATAGTAAAATGACCTTGAAATTTTCGCTGTTCTTCCACTCGAGAGAGAACACTTAGAATAACGTGAGAATGTTGGGGGTGGGAAATATAAACAAACTTTGTTTACAATATGTGGTACGAGATTCTTGGGTACGAAAATTTTTCATCATAGCTTTTCTGTGTATACCACTGTGTTTAAGTAAATGGTCTTACTGCCTTGTGTGTCACAGTAAACAGCGCATCAAATTTGTGAAATAACTAATTTAAATTCTCAAAAATATTGCTTTATTTCTTACTTTTTATACTAAAATTTTAAAAAAATATATAAAATATGGATATATATAACAATTTTAATGTATATTTTAGTAAGTATTCCATATCGAATAATTATTCTATTATTATTTTATTTCAATTGTACTTTGTATTTAATTATTATTGAAATAGTTATTAGCATAAATGTTAATTTTTCATATAAAGTTTATTGTAACATGATTCATTATTTCTGTCCTGAAAATCAAGTTAAATATCTTAAGTGCTCAGTGGCTAAAACGTCTAGCCAGCACCCAAGAAGAAAAATCCTCATCAGATATATTTTGTGACAAAATAATGTTTATAGAGGATGAGAACATTACATTTATCAAGTACTTTATCACAGAAAAGTGTATTTTAGCTGTGTGCCTGCGAAAGGGATAAAAAGTGTGTCATTTCAAACTATAGATATTTCTTTTGTAGTTGCTTATAGAATTTTCAAAAAGGTAAGTGCAAAAAATTTGTGTTTTGCTTGGACCTCGAGAAAATGAATAACCCTGAATTGATAAACAAAATATTCGGTGTCGCTGAATTCGTTATTTCGGGTCCAACTATATATATATATATATATATATATATATATAGCGAAATAAAAAAAATTAAAAAATTAACTTTCTAAATTAAATTTTAAAGGATGATATTCCTTAAAATATTTACTTTTTAAATTTGTTTTCTTACTATAAAGCAAATGTTAAAAAACAGTATAAAATAAAGCTGCATATTTTAACACTTATTTGTGATAGCAAGCAAATAATGAAGGAAAAAAAATATTTCTTTTTTAGCAAATAATGAATGAAGAAAAATACAGATTGTTTCTTTTTACCTCAGAAAGCAATCGTTTTAGGATGAAAAAGAAAATATAAAAAGAAATATTTCCTTTTCATATAAAAAAATATTGATTGTAGAAGATTATATTTCTTGTTATTCAAAAAATCTCTCAGAACAAGAAAAAGAGTTAAGAAACTCTTATATTTGCATAAAGTCGTTATTTTTTTCTACATTGAGCTTAGTAATCAGAATAATTTAGGGAAGAGTAAAAAAAATTATCAATACTTCAATTGACTTATTTTGCAAGTTTAAATCTTTTTTCAAAGAATTGTTAATGAAAATATTTTTCTTTCATTTTTACTTATATTAAACTCTTATACAGCAGCTTAATGATATCATGTACCTTTTGTAGACCTTTAAGTATTAAATATGCATAAAATCATTTTTGTTGCGATTAGAAAATCTTGCACTCTCATTGCATTAAATTAGGAAGTAAAAGTAATTACTTTGAATTAAATCACGTGATTTTTTTTTAAAATCTACATCCAATCGAAGCAATTTTTTATGTGCTTCTAAATATATGTATTCTCTGTACAATTTTAAAAAAAACCACTCTAAATTCTGTACTTCTTAGGGTAATAGTGCTTAAATATTTATAATTATTTATTTATTATCTTAGCAAATCTATTTAACAATTGTTTGTTAAGAATATAATGACATTTTACGTATTAACTCAAAAACTGAATTAGACAGCACTGGTTATTTAATGTTTTTAAAAGCTAATTAGATAATGGTCTTCTACTACTACTGGTTAAAATCAATCTGAACATCTGTGTTTGCAAAATGCTGTATCATTAATGATTTCATTTCAAGAATTTTAAATTAAAACAAGTATCATTGATTGAGGTTTTTTCTTTTCATATGTCTTAAGAAAATGGGTTTTTTTAAAGCAATCTGTATTACAGAACATAAAAATATATATTTTATATGACACCACCGCAAAGCTAGCACAACTGATTCTCGCTTTCCATTTTTTTCTTACTCCTTTTTCGTGGCATCGAAGGGTTTTATTTGGTATTAACACTTCTTTCAGATGAAAGAATTTTTTTATAAAAAAGAAAGCATATAAAAAAAGAAAAAGGTAATTTTTTTTCAATGTTTTTTAGGATAAATCTTTAGTCAGACTTTTTGCCTTAGAATTTTCAGAGCTAAGGGCCTCAGACCTTACATGAAGATTGAATTATTCTTTTTTTTTCCTGCTTTTATCACAGTTTTTATATATCAACTCATCTCAACTCGGAAGGCCTTCTTTCATCGTAGTTGCATTTTCTTCAGATGGGAGAACATTATGAAGCTGTAATTTCTTTTGGTGGAAACATATTTCCTCTAGAGGATTTCTTTTGAGTTGAGGTGTTTCTGGAAGTTTGAACTGTTAGGTGATTGAAAAAAAACCCATTCTTTTGATCTATCAATAAATACACTTTTCCTTTCTTTTGCCCAAAGGATGATTGTTGATGAGTTGATTGTATCAGGTACCAAATATCCCGTTTGATTTGAATGATTAAATGATCAGTGTATATAGTTAAAATTAAAAATGTAAATTACAGTAAGTATTTCATTATTGCATTGAACTTACAAACTGCTAAAAGAACTAAAAACTAGAAATGAGTAAAATTAGATCACAAATGAAATAAAACTAGTACTTTTATGTTTTTAGATTTAAAAGGTGATACGAGGAATATTTTTATGTAATTTACTATACGATGATATCACTACATACAAATATTCCGTAAGAGTTAACAGTAAATAATATAAGACTATTAAATCTTATTTTTGGGAAATAAACTATTATTTACTTATGCTGATTATTATCACATGTATTCATTTGGTTAAAAAATATTTCTTTACCCATAATAATTACATCAACATATATCAGACTATTTTGTCAGAACAGAAGTTCGTATTTTTATACAATTAAGTTTAATTTAAAATTATCCAGTTTAAAAATATGCAGAAGATTATTGTTGTTGATTTTACGAAAAGTATTTAATTTAAAATTTGTTGTCGATTTATTGGATCTCATTATCCTAATAAAAACAAAAATTAATTTTACCAGTTATTTAATAAAGGTTTTTAATTGTAAGGAAAAGTAATTGCAATTTTATCCCCATGATTTTCTTTGAAATAGGTGACACAAATAGGGATTATTCGATACAACAATTTTAATATATATATATAAGTTTTGCACAGAAACAGATTCAATCAATTAACTTTACAAGCATTGGTATCAGAATAGGATTATTCTTAATGTTATATTATTAAAATGAAGCCATGTACTCAAAGTTTGCTTCCGATCCACTCTAAATCATTAACTTTTAAGCAAAAAAAAGTAATTTTTGCATGTTCAATTTGATCTATAAACCCTTAGAAGAGAACATTATACATGATTCTCAGCTGACTTATATTAAGTGAAAGTTATAACTGTTGTATAAGCAATTAGACATGAAGCACATATACCCCAGAGTAGAAATATAAGTAATATTACATGGATTGAAATAAAATTTCACGATATTGGCTAACTCATAGCTATGAATGACAAAGTAACATCGTTTTTTAATTTTGGAAACATGATTATGTGTATTAATTCTTTTTTCGTTGTAGAGTTTACTTCATTACAAAAATAAAATTAATTTTTATATCTGAAACACATATTTTGAAACAGAAAAAAGGCTTTAAGAATATCAGCTTTTAAATTGTGATATTATTGTCTTATATGCCTTATAAATACTTTGAAACAAATCCTTCTGTTCAAAAGATGATAAAAAACGCGGCAGTGATGTTTATCTTTGTTTATTTCAGCGTCATATTTTTATCATGAGGGTACCGTTGAAAAATATTTTACAAATCGTTACTTTTACTTTTCATTTTAACTTTTTTTGCAATAAGTTACAATTTTGAAAATTCTTCTAAAAAGAAACTGTTTTTGTAATTGTACTGATGAATTGAGGTAGAAGTATGAAAATATTCTAAGTTCTTTCATTCCAGACATATGAAATACCTTAAAGTATGCGACTACGAGAGTATAAACGGATACTATTTATATTTAGTGTCACTTAGATTAGAAAATATATATAAAATTGTTTTAAGAATATTATTACAGTAAAAAATAATTTAAGTACATTATTTTAACAAAAAATGAACATAGAAGACCAATTTTCAAAATATTCTTCTTTTGTGAAAAATGCTTCTATTATAATAATATTTTGCCCGTATATAGCTCAGACCTATGCACAGAGGTTCATCTAGAATTTTTGAAATATATAACTTAGAAGTATATTTATCCATATATTTTACCACAACAAAGGGGAGAAATTTTAAGGAAAAAACATCGATTATTATTTAAGTTGGTGATAACACTGAAAATAATGTGAATTTTTCAAAAATTATAGTTCAGACTCTCTAGAGAGGTCTTTACTTTATATAAGCAAAATATTATTATTTTAGAAGCATTTTTTATAAAAGGAGAACATTTTGAAAAAGGTTATTCTAAGTTAGTTTTTTGCCAAAATATTCTATTAATTTTTTTTTGTCAATATATCCTTAAAACCGTTTTATACAAGTATTATAATCGAAGTGACACTAAATATCATGAAAATTATCCATTTATGCGTTTTTTTTTAAAATCATGGTTCTGAACGTAGTCAGATACCTTAAGTTATACATAAAATTTTCAAGTCAAACATCTAAGAGTTCCGTAAAAAAAGTATTAAAAGAAAAGGTAAAAATAAATAAATAATTAAATTATAGTCAATGTCCAAATTTAATAAGAGTAATACTTACACAATACTATGAGCTTAACTTCTGTTGACAATGGTTTCATATTAACACTGTTGTTAACTTCACAACGCACATTTAACTCATTATCAGCTGCATCAACTTCAAAGGTTAAAATACTTGATATATGTCCAAAAACTAGACTCGTTACACTTTGAACCTATCAACAAAAAAATAAAAGTTTATAAATGCTGCGGATATACATTCCTGCCAGTATATATTTCATAAGATTCAAAGTTTGATAACAGTACAAAAAAGCGACAAATATTTCAAACAAGTATTTCTTAAAAAGTGTTCCTTTAACTCCAGGACAGATGTTTCCATTTATTTATTGAAATAGTCGGAAAATATCTACTTAAATATAGAGATAGAATTAATATGAAATGCTATTTCTTTCAATAAAACTCTCTTGAAAACTTCTTTAAGCTAATATTTGTTCAGTTCTTTCAGTTATTACTTTGTTTTAAATTATATACTTACTAGATTGCCTATGGATACTTTATTTCTACCAAAAATACAAATTCTTGTATGATATTTCAATGCTCGTTCTTTTGTCAAACAGTTTTTCATCAACGAATACTTTTGAGGACACCAAGTATATATTAATTTATTTAAAAAAATATTTTTCTGCTCAATTAGAGTTAATTTTAAATAATTTTAATTCATAACTTATTAAGCATGACTAAAATAAATGTATTTATTTCATAACATATTTTCTATTTAATTTTTAATAAACATTGAGAATAATATAATAAATAGTTCGAGTTATCAATTTGAGTACTATAAAATGAACAAAAATGCACATATAATATTTGTAAGGATTAAAAAAATATCCATACAGGATTGCACATACATACACAGAAAGAATTTTATTTTGTGATGAATGCTAGACACATTCCTTAAGGTACTATAAGCCACATTTTTATGCACTTTAAAAATTATTGATCGTTTTTTGTTTGCTGAAAGCAACAGAGCAAATAAATTTGTCAAATAAGATAAAAAGAAGTGGATTTTTTGAATTTCATAATGCAAAAACATCTCGATTATTGAAAAGATCTTATAAATATTTCGTAGAAAGCATTCATAGAGGTTTTAACATACATATATTTTAAAAACACACATTACCTAAGATAAATTACTTGAAGCAAACAATAATTTCAACTGAACCAAATTTAGACTAGGGTAATGTCCATAAAAGACTTTTCCCACACATACACATAAAAAATAACATACATGTAACAAGAAAAAAACATTCATAGCTGAATAACATAGTTTTATTTTAGTAACTAATTTTTGGTGAATATTAATGAAATAAAGAATTAAAATAATGCAATTGGCAACAGCATAAAATCTTAGTAAAGAAATATTTTAATTATGTATCATAACAACAACAGAAGATATTAGTTTTATTTGAAATAGGGCTGCGGATTGGTGTATATACAATTGCAGACGTAGCACATTTCCCAGAAGCTGATATCACTTTTTAGTGTGGCACCATATAGATAAATACCAATTACCGCAATATAATTTTAACGCCCATTCTGCTCCCCAGAGAAAGGAACCTCAGCTCTGATGATGAGAAATTGTTCTTTGAATTTTTTTGCTAACAGAACCCAAGCCAAACAGGTACTCAAGGAATCTTTAATATGTCTCATATTCATACGACAAGAAAACTATTGATTTTATGAATTATGAAAATACACCAACTTGGGCCGGGATCGAACCCGGCTTAACCAACTAAGCCACCCAACTGGCTTAAATTATCTGTATAACAAAATATTCTCACAGTAGATAAAATCAGAGAGTATGTTTTTATTGAAGTAAACATTTCTAAGTTATAAAGATGACAAAATACTAATGGAATTTTGTAGCATATATCCAGTCAACTAAAAAATCAAATATTGCTAGACGGTCGTTGTTTTAAATTAGAGCTAAAACATAAATGATATAACAATTAAATTTCCTGCTTAAATATAAACTGTCCATTTATCGATAAAAATAAAAATCAAGCCCCGCAAAATGCTTTTGCAGTAATACGTTTCAGACACACAATTTTAAGGAAATTGATTATGATGAAGAGTAAAAGCTTCTGCGTGTTTAGGTTCTTAATGAATAAAATTAGCAATAATCTCAAATACTTTCAACACTTTTATTGAAAGGAGAGAAACACGTCAATTAACTACTGCTATCATGATATTTAGATGGTAGTAATTGTTTTAAGTAGATTACACAGAGAATTAAATTAGTAACAACCCCTCTTTCACAAAAATGTACTAATGGAGGGAATGTGTGAGCAATATTGACCTAGCTGCAAAGGCAATGACTAATTGAAAAGCAATGAATTCATAAATATTAGGGAGCCTCGGAAAATTCTCCGTTTCTTCTTCCTTTTGCTGCAGGTAACAAATATACTTCAAGAAGATATTTATTTGTCGGAAAGCAGATGTTGTTGCAGACACATATCATCGACGCCCGAAGCGCTTTCACTTTATTTTGCTGTCAAATAACTTCGCGATAGAGATAAGTCGCTAGGTTTATTTCGCAAAAGATGGTGAAAACTCCTCTTCCAGATGTTAGAACCAAGGAATTTGGCATGGCCAATATATTTCCTGCCAATGAGTGTTAATCATTTCACTTATCTAAACCCTCGAAATAAGAAAATGTAGGAGGATAAATAGCGTCTCTTCCATTGTTTTTCAGGAAGTGTTTGATCCGAAGCTTTTTGACAGAACTCTTTCGATCGCTTCGGGCTATGAGCTTTCCTATATTTACAATTCTCTAAAACCATTTTCTAAAATGATTCGAAGATTGCTGAGAGAAAATCAACAGAGTCCAAAAATTGAAATTTTTCAGGAGGAAGGAAATAAATGTTTAAAATGCTATAAAAAAGTTATAGACTTTTATACCTTTTCCAGGAAAGATACGTTGTATGCTTAGTGTTTAATCTTTCCTATTTTTCTCATATAATCCAGAAAAGTTAATTATGTTTCATTTTTTAAAATGTGTTAATTACAAGAATTTGCTTTCGTTTCAAATTTTAAAAGTTTTAGATTCAATATGTGGACTAAAACTTATCACAATCACTAACTAATTATGTAATCATGCGCAAGTATCTGCTAAAAATATTTTTTAACAATTTATTCCAAGACGTAATAAAATTAAATTTGTTATCTTGTAAGAATTCTCTTCGAAAAAAATGTTATTGTTTTGGCAAATTAATAATAAAATATTTACAAAAAAACATATACTAAATATGAAGAACGTAAGAATTTAAGACTATAACTTCCAGATAGCCCATTTTTAATATTATTTAAATTTTAATAAATACCATTTTAAATATCTTTTCTTAAATAGTTATTTCTTAAATAATCATTTCACAAGATATACTTAACTCACTAATATCAAAACTGTATCATTACCAGTATTTAACCTGATTAACTTATTTTGACTTAAAAATGAGCGCCAAGGATTCTGATATTTTTATTCCATATGTATTTCCCTTTTTTGTTTTGAAATAAGGAGATTTATCATTTTATATAATGTAGTAATCCATAAATTTTTACGTAATTTGAAAGTACACGGAATGATTACAATATGAATTATGAGTATAAGCTTTCATTGTCTTTCGATATATCTAATTAACAAAATCGGATTTGTGCATGATATTTTTCAGAAATTAGGTGTTTGTACATACATTTAATATGTTTTCGTTTTAGACTCTTTATATATTATGCAAAGTCTGTCTTTAAAACTTTTCGTTCCTTAAGTATTCGAATAAATGATCTTAATTGAATAACACAATACTAAAAACTTAGAAGAAAGGCAATGGAAATATTTTATTTAATTCTGTCTAGACCTTTTTCAAGGGGAAACAAGCGATCACGTGGCAAAAATTATCTTTAACGTCCTTTTTAATTTATAACAGTCTATTTAATAATAAACGCCCCAATCAAATACATATATTTACTTTATATATTGGATATGTTTGATTTTTTTTAAAATTAATATATGAGTTCAATATTTATTAATAATTAATAGGTAATTAAATACATATCTGACAGAGATTTCTTTAGATTTTTCATTTTTTAAAATGCTTTAAATATTTTGTTGAAATATGTGATTAATCTCCCTCAATATTCAATAACAAACATCAATGAAAAAATGTAAATAAAATAATCCTGAAGATATTTGAATGTTTTAGTATACTTTTTTTTATACTTTTTGGAATTTTTATTTCAAATCAAATATGTAAATTTTAAAGGTCAAAGATAAACGTAACATTATTTTAAAAAATACTTAATACTGCTTTATAGATTATTTGAGATGAAGAATATGATGTACTAGCTAGTTAAATTTTACATTTTCTGTATTTCTCAACTAATGATTTAGCATGATTATTTAACAGTATTCTTCTTTTGTAGTATTTAATGAAAGGTAAATGTTCTGAAAACTGATTGATATAATATGTTTAGTTTATTTGCAACTTATTAATAATCTTGAATTATCAGCTAAGTCAGTGGTTCTTAAACTTTCGATCGCCATTTCTCCTCTCCCCCCCTTTATGTATCTGTCTAACATCGTAGACCTCCAAGATTTTGCACACTCCTCCCTGAGACTCAGTGATAATCGTATGGCTGCCTCTGTACTTTTCAGACTTTTTAAACTCTTCATTTTTTTCCTTTATCGGAGCAGTTTAGTGATCTAGTCTAGGTTGGAACATCTTTCAATTTTTCCGCGAGGCCTGTAAGATTTTGTAAAAGAGGGAAATCTTAACATTATTTGAAATAATTTCGTGGACCCTTAGAAAAGTGCTGAAAACCCCTGGGGTCTGTGGACCACAGTTTGAGAAGTACTGAGATAAAAATGTCACGTAAAACCCTTTTTTTATTTTGGAGGCTGGGAAGTTTATTGGAAGATAAAATTACATTCTAAGAGGTACGTGAATCTTTCACATACTCGATGTTTTAAAATGTACACCATACAGTTCCTTCATCGAATGAAATTTCTTTGAGGCATTAAGAGATATTTAGATTTGTAAATGTTTTAACTTATATATATATAAAAGCTGTTAGCAAAATTATTACCCGATCAAGTTAATTATTGTTTTTAAATCAGTTTTTCTCTATAATTAATAGTTTCTTGATTGATTTACATGCGTTCGGATTCTTTGACGAGCATTAAACAAATAAATATTGTTGCAACAATGTCTAGTGGCAAAACTATGAATTCTAATTAAAACCAATATACATACACATTGTTCAAAAAATTAGGAAGGCACATAGGTTTAATGGTTATTCAAATACTCTGGCGTTCAAAATTAGAAAATTTTTTAAATTTTGTGGATTACCTCTATCTTTTAATGAAATTTGGTATGCATGTATGGTTTTGGATGCATGAGGGCAAGCAAATCAATAGTTAAAATGCACAAGCATGATCATACGTAACACTCATCGAAGTTGGAAGTTATGTTACAGCAGTAGCAGAATATAACAGAAAAATTGATTAATAGGTGGTGTGGTCCACTCCTATCAGATAAATATACCTTTCTCTGTTATTCTATACTAAAAATAAAGGAATTTATGGGTTCATGCGGCAATTAATTCCACTCGTTCAGCAACTAGGATTTTCAAGGCTTATACGGCTTTCGAAGGGGAGTTGCGAGTTGCAATTGCTCTCCTCAGGGAGTCACAGGCATGTTCTATACGGATGAGGTCTGAAGATCTAACTGTTCAGTCCTGCGAATATCCTCACTTTCTAGAATTTCGTCAACCAGAAGAGCTCTACGTGTCTCTCGTTGTCATCCATTGAAAATAATCAGGGCTAACTGCATCGTTTAAAAGACGAACAGTCTCACAGTCATAGGCCAACAGTGCTTCTTTAAAAGACATGGGGGGAAAGATGGAAGACGACGATTCAACGTGTTGCCGAAACCAGAAAAACAGACCTCAGCTATCGTAATGGTCGATTTCTCAGACATTGGAGGGAATATATCCCTGGATCTCTCCATATATTCTCACTGCACTCTTATCTCGATAATCTCATCGCATCCATGAAACACAGGTTTGCGACTGTCTCAGGATGTTAGAGGGGAATTCATCCAATATTAAGGCTGTTTTCGGCTAATGTTAAAGTATAGGACCCGAATTCGTGAAACATTCTTTTCAGATATAAAAGTACTCACACATTAATATTATATTCTGGCTTCACTATCTTAAAGAAAATCCCTTATTTTATCATACTATTCATTTTTATCCGAGTTGATAATTTTTTTCTTTTACAAAATATGTTTCACATCTTTTCTCCTATACCGTAATGCTAAATGCTGTCCTTTACATGTTAAAAGGAAAAACTAATTAATTATGAAATATTTTGAAATTTTAAAAACATTGTCTTATAAACAAATGCATGAGTTAAAATGTCACAAATTTTTATAAAAACTGAAGTCTTTTTTCTGTCCGAAAATGAGCTCCGCGTTAAGTTCACGCTGTTATGTATATGGCAAAAACAGCCTTAAACATCCTGAATCCTTTTCAAATAATATATATATATATATATATATATATTATCATTTACAAGTAATGAAATTATTTTTACCCTTAACTATTTTCCCGTGTTATTTCCATAGTTTCAAATAATTTTAATGCTTTTATACAATTGGTTTGCTGTTTTCTGTTTAACATTTTAAAACATATGGCATAGTCCTCAACATTTCCTTGCTTGCTCCTTTAATTTTTTGAGCAGTATACATATATATACACTGCTCAAAACAATTAGGGGAGCAAGCAAAAAAGTGAAGAAAACCGTGTGAGACAGCCACGTATTGGCATGCAATGCATAGTACACGCGTATCAATGCGCAATACAGAAAAAAGGCGTAAAAAAATTTGGAATTAAGCTTTAATTCTTTGAAAATATGGAAAAAACATGAAAAGATGATTTAGGGCAACAATTTGGTTACATGTAAACGATAAAAAAAGGCACTGTTTAGACATGATGCATGAGTTTTAATAGGGCGTGTGGTCTCCTCGAACAGCTAAGACTGCTGCACACCTGTTTGCCATGGATGCGATGAAGTAATCGATCAGACTTTGGGGAATACTGTTCCACTCCTCAAGAAGTGCAATCTCCAAGTCTCGGACAGTAGCAGGCGGCCTTGGTCGCGCAGCAATGCGTCGTCGGAGCATGTCCCAAACATGCTCGATTGGATTCAGGTCAGGAGAGCACGCTGGCATTTCCATACGCTGTATTGTTTCAGCTTCAAGCATGTACTCCACCAGACGAGCTCTATGCGGTCGGGCATTATCATTCTGGAAAACAAAGGAATCTCCAATGGCTCCAGCGTAAGGGATGACATGAGGTCGAAGTATCTCGTCTGCATACCTTCGGCCAGTCAAAGTGCCATTCCGAATGATATGCAGGTCCGTACGTCCGCCTATGCTGATTCCACCCCATACCATCCAACCAGCTCTTCTGTATTGTGACCTTTCACGGACGAATGCGGGGTTATTTCGAGTGCCCCTGTCCCTCCATACAAGAACTCGTCGGGTGTCACATTCTAGACTGAATAGGGACTCGTCTGTAAACAGCACTTGGCTCCAATCATGTTGCTCCCAATCTCGATGTTCAGCAGCCCATCTTCTTCGGGCCGCACGGGGGCGTGGGGTCAACGGAATGCAGACCATTGGCCTACGTGCATAGAGCCCTCCCTCATGAAGCCGATTACGTACTGTTTGGCTGGACACCCTTCGTCCTGTTGCCAAGAGCAACTGTCTTTGCAGCTGCGTAGCATTCTCTGTTCTGTTTCGACGGGCTGTTAACTGTATATACCGGTCATCAGTTGATGTAGTGGCGCGTGGCCGACCTGCCCCTGGTCGACGTCTAACATTTTATGTTTCTTGTAATCGATTCCACAGCCTTGCAACAACACTTCTGGCGACTCCAACAGCGTCCGCGACACCACGATGTGTTTGCCCGGATTCCAGTCTACCTATAACACGCCATGCCATGGATTCAGGTAAATCACGTTGTTGAGACATTCTCAAGTAACCTTGTCTCAAAAAAAATACTGCGCAATCGAATTTCACAGTTACGGCAATAAAACAAACGTTTCTGCAACATCCCGATTTCTGCCCTTATCTCCTTTTTCTGGTTTTTGACGTCATGAACTTTGATTTGCATATAAAGTTTTCTTCTTCCGTTTTCTGGTAGGCTTTACATTATGGATAATTAATTTTATGTTACTTATTGGTATACATCTTCGCTTACTTTTGTTAAAATCATGTGCTCCCCTAATTGTTTTGAGCAGTGTATATATATATATGACTTTTTTTTATTCTGTAGATTTATTATTGATGTATTTATTTCCCTTTGGAATAATTAAACATTTTCTCAAGAAATATTTTTTTTATTCTTGAATGTACCTTCTATAATAAAACAATCAATGACTTAATAATTCTACATATTTTATTGACCTAATATTACATTTCAATACGTATGTACTTTCTATTCTGTGTCAGTTCATGGCTGCCTGGCATAGGTTTCTTCACTTCTTTATTCTGACTTCTAATTTTTTGTTCATTATATATACATAATGTGCTTGAAAATCATTTGCTTTTTAATTTTTTTTTATTAAATTGATACTTAAACTTGATGAAAGATTCTGAGATAAATAGGAGGAAGAAGATTATTTATGGGAAAATTAAATGAGTTTCTCTCTGGTATGATAAACTTCTCAAACAAAAGTTTCTATAGAAACATTAAAAGCAACCCGCCCACATAATTAATATTCAAATTCCTTGCAATATCGGTGGTATAAAATCTTTAAGATATTCCATCGTTTGCACTGAATTTATTCTGTGGTATAACGAAATGTAATCTTTAGTTTCATAAGCATTTTATATTCAAATATTCTTCGAAGCAAATTATTCTTACCTTCAATTTGCATATAAAACATTGACTTCCTATCGTATTCGTCAAATAATCTATTTTAAGAAGAAGGTTTTCAAGCCGGAGAAATTGAAATTGAAATACATTATACTGATTACACACTATTTTAAGAAATGATACTTAGGTTTTGTTTCTCAAATAGTTTAGAAATGGAAATAACTTCAGATTAAAAAAATATATGAAATAAAGTGTACTTTTATGAATGAGTCGTAAGATTTTTTTGTTTTATTTCTATAACGGCAAATATATAAACATTTCTAGTTTATTAAAACTTTTTACTCAGGTTTTTAGGAATATAACATGTTCTATACTAATGCATAAGAGCTACAGGAAATTAAATAATATGTTAAAAAATCTGTCTTACCAGACCAAAAAAATTAGTTTAATATGTAAATTAGAAATGTTATTATTAATTTCTTTTTTGCAATATAATACATCTTGCACAATCAGTAAAAAAATATAGCTTTTAGTGCAAATTGGAGTTATTTTGTAGTAAATCATGTACATTCTAGTATAATGAAAGTATTTCATAAAAAAATTGAGCGAGTTCACAGACGCACCATAAATAAATATTTACTCTGACAGAAAATGAAATTTAAATCATTAAGATTATATATAATAAATTAAAAGTAAAACAAACTTTTTTAAAAACAAGCTTTTATTTAAATGCTCTGAAAGGAATAAAATAATTTTTCTTTTAAAACTTTTTTGCTATCACCTTATAACGTCATTACAAACTTTATGATATAAAAGCTTGTCGCGAGATTTAAGTACTCGTACTTACTTAGTTTCAAAATTTTAAAAATTAAAATCAATCAGATCAAGTTATTTATTTTGCTTGTTTATTTACACAGGTAAATCTCACGACAAGCTTTTATATCATAAATTGTGTAATGACGTTATAAGGTGATAGCAAAAAAAGTTTTAAAAGAGAAGTTTATTTTATTCTTTTCAGAGCATTTAAATAAAAGCTTGTTTAATTTTTTTTTACATTAAATTTATTTTTTAAATTTTAGTTATCGCTGGACAAGTTTCTCAGTCTTGTCGTCTCATTTAACGCATCATTGTTGTCAGGTCGTTTGCCTGATAATATTGAGCAGGCAAGCTCAGGGGTACTTAATCTTTTTTCCCACCTGGCCACGTACATACGATAGATATAAAACTCGGGCGCCAACAAGAGGATAATGGGGGGGTAAACACTGCAAAACCAAAACAAAAATAGACAAAGCGAAATTAATCAAAATATTAAAATTATTATTTTTTTTTGCTTTTACTATAATACTATATTAAAAACGAAAAACACGAGAAAATTCTTAACACCGTAATTGTAAGCCGATTTTTTCAATCCTTGTGCAGAATTTGGATAATAGTCTTCTACAAACTAAAAGAAAAGCTTTGTGCGATTATCTTTAAAAATAACGAAGATTTAAAATGTTTTATTAAAAATTTAAGTATTTTTTTTAAAAATCGTAAAAAAAAGTTTTCTTCATTTTATTTTTTAAAATTACTGACTCTAAAAGAGAAACGCCAGAACTTACTTAGGGCAGAATATCGATTCATTAACATGAAAAAAACAAAAAAGAAATTCATATGGAACGATTTAGAAATCACTTTCATGAAAGGGCATTGATTTTGCCTCATTTTAGTAAAAATCGTAAGAAATAGAAATTATCATTATTTTTTTTAAAATAATTATACCGTATCGCGGCAAAATAAATGATATTTCTGACTATGTAGTTATTTTGTGTCTCAGTTTGACAGAAATAATCAGATGGTTTTGTAAAAAAGGTAAAAAAATAGGAACTTATTTAAGCTCAATCAGACAAGCTGATCAGCGGAATAAAAATATAACAGGGGTAAGAGGTTTTGAATTAATATATTTTTAACTAATTGCGATATTGGAATGTAAATAATCAAAACATGCATTGCCATCCTAACTAAACGTGTATACAAAATTTCAGCTCAATCGGTTGAAGACATAAGCTTCAAAACTAGGTTGCAAGATTCCACCCGAACTTTTTACATTGCAAGTTAAATAAAAGCTTGTGTAATAAAAAATAAGAAATGGCATGGGAATTTAAATTTGATTAACATAAATAATTTTTGAAGGAAAGTTAAAGTGACTTAAAAACTACGAGCTTCCGGAAATCGAAAAAAGGGCAATTCATTTGAAGTCAGCTCCTCTAGCCACTAGGCCACGATGGCCCGTTGAAAGAGGTAAAGTAAACTTCTAACTTGGGTAAGAAGAAAAGAAAACAGGGGTAAAAGTTTTTAATTAATATCTTTTTTCACTAATTGCGATATCGGATTATAAATAGTCAAAATAGGCATTATCATTCAAACTAAACCTGTATACAAAATTTCAGCTCAGTCGGTTGAAGACACCAGCTTCAAAATTGAGCTGCAGGATTCCACATGAACAAATTACTTTAATTAATTACTTCTTAACTAATAGCGATATCGGAATATAAATGGTCAGAATATGCATTGTCATCCAAAACTAAACGTGTATACAAATTTTCAGCTCAATCGGTTGAAGACATCAGCTTCAAAATTTCGTTGCAAGATTCCACCCGAACATTTTACATTGCAAGATAATAAAAAGCTTGTAAAAAATAAGGAAAGAGGAAATTTAAATTTGATCAAGATAAATAAATTTCGAAGGAAAATTAAAATGATTTAAAGTAAATTTAAAAACTGAAAGCTCACCGGAATCGAACCCTTAGCAATTCATTTGAAATCAGCTTCCCTAACCACTACGTCACGAGGGCTCGGGAAAAGAGGTAAAGTAAGCTTCTAACATGGGTAATTTTTTTTAATCAATATCTTTTTAACCAACTGCGATATTGGAATATAAATAATCAAAAGATGCATTGTCATCCAAACTAAACGTGTATTCAAAATTTCAGCTCAATCAGTTAAAGGAATCAGCTTCAAAATTGAGTTGCAAGATTCCACCTGAACAAATTACTTTAATTGATTACTTTTTTAACTAATAGCAATATCGGAATATAAATGAGCAAAACATGCATTATTATCCAAACAAAAAATGTGTATACAAAATTTCAGTTCAGTCGGTTGAAGGTATCAACTTCAAAATTGCGTTGCAAGACTCCACCCGAGCATTTTACATTGCAAAATAATAAAAAAGCTTGTAAAAAATAAGCATGTATTATATGTATATATCACTGCCATATAAATATATATATTCTAAAAATACATTCAAAAGAATATGTGAATAAAATTTGAATTGCACATGTAACAGTTATAACTGAAGAGACTCTAGATAAATTGATTCAATATTATACTTTGCAACAAAGATTGGGATTTAAAAAAGTATACAAATTATTTATTTGGAACAAATGCCTGCCTTAAACTTCGTATGTATCTGAAATCATACATAGAAAAAGGTTTTCTTTCTTTTTTTTCCTTTATTACATTTTTCTTAATTGTATTCTTTCTATTACAAATTGGATTTTACTTTTGATGGAAACATTCAGTCTCTTTCTTAATTATTACTGCAACTGTAAGGAATTCAAAATTGACTTGAAATAATAAAAAAAGTATGTGCTGAGTATTTTTATAATAAAAATAATGAAGTGTGGTATTACTTTCCCATACACACACACACACACAAACTTTACTTATATAATATAGAGTGTAAAAATTAATAATATGTAATATTAGTAATAACAACGTATTTTAGAAACATATAGTATATCACCAGCTTCAGAAATAAAGTAATTTTAAGGTTTAGCAAACGAGACCTCAATATTTGTTTTCAATTAACTAGTTTCTATGCCAAAATTTGGTACTTATTTCCCATAAAGACTCTGAAATCATAAGTAAAAATTTCTCACGGGGAATTTTCTTTGTTCTTATTACGTTTTCTTTACTAGTTATTGCTATTAAACAAAAACTTCATCCACCAGTGATATGCAAGTGAAGAAAAGTATGAATTTAATATCATTTGAAAACATTACCACAATATTTCAACAAAATTTCGCAAAACAGTGTTTAATCTCAAAATCTCATTTAAAGTCAAAGATATTGGGTTTTCTTTGTTGTATTATTAACTCAAACTTTATTATGTCTGTTTTACATAAACTAAAGACATTATCACACGTACACGTTTCAAGCAATTTTTCAACCAATTTCGAACAATTTCTACCTATTTGTAATAGCAACAGCTCTGAAGAAATATTTTCCAGTGAACTGAACAAGTTGTTCCAAATAAAATTGCTTGAAATTCCAGCAAATAGGGTTCTTCGGCACCCTACGTCATCAACAAGCTGGCGGCTTTGGTCTTGTCAAACGCATCAGTTATAACGCGTATAATATTTTAATGGTGCATCATGGCGTATAGTATTTTAAACAGAATGGTGCTCCATTTCTGTTTACGCTCATCAACAAAAGCGTGAGCTAAATAGAAGAAATAATTTTGGATGTTCATTTTCCCAAGCAAAGAAATCGGCGTGTAATGTTTCAACGTGGATATAAAGTGCGACTGATGTAAGAGGATGTGGTTTTGCTTACTGTAACCCTTCTTTCTCAGGTTGGTTGAAAACTTGGGCGTAAAAGTTGCACCAAAAATTTCACGTGTTATACGTCCTTAACCCTTTATCTACCGACGGTACTTATAAGTACCACTTAATTTAAAATTACGTAGAAGGACCATTTTTACGAATATTCTGACAATACTTAGTAGGAATATTCTTTGCAATCCCCTCTTCCAAGATATATGGAAGCATGGGTTCTATGAGGAGTATTTTAGCGGGGATGGCGAATAGTTTTATTGCAGAAATTGCTTTTTCAGCGGATTGCGAAGATTATCATTTTTGCCCCGAAAAAATAGTTAATTTCAAAATCTAAGAGTATTATTTTTTTGTATATTAATGAATACCTTAGAAAAAGATTTGACTATTTATTTTAAGCGAACAGTGTATAAAAGTAATTTTACAGTTGGATATCTTTAATTAATTAATTACCTCTAACAAATTAAATTTCTTAAAGTTGAGTATTTTGTTTATGTATATTCTTTAATTTTTACAATGTAGGGATCCAAAAGTGATATTGAATGAGAAAAATGCAATAAATCAATGCGGTTGATAAAGGGTTAAGATGAAAAATCATTATTCTGTCAAAGGAAGAAATGTTAAAATATATAAAGTATTAAAATCTTTTTTAAAAAAAAAACTTTTGGGGATTTGGCTAACATTTCTTATGACTAGACCGAATAAACCGGACTTGGAGATATTTGGGTAGTAATTGATTTTAAATTATTAAGTAAAGCAAACTAAAAAAAAATTATTCGTGTAAAAAATTACCCAAATTTATGTCTCTTCAGGATGTTGATGAAAATAAATTGATTACTTGTACCGAAACTAGTACAAAAGTAAGAAATAAATTAGTCCTAAAAAGGAGGCTTTCGAATTTTTCTGTCGTTGATATTAAAAGCCATGCATATTTCTGAAAATAGAACAATATGTTATGTTAAATGAACTCCTGCGTCACTTCTCGAATAATCCTCTAAATGTTAGTATTAGAATTTTTAAGAAAATAAGACTTTTTTTGTAATGGATTTCACTGAATGTAAAAAGTTGTCTAGTGAGTCTCCAACTCAGGAATTATGTCGATGCGAATTATGTAAATGGACCTATAAATATATAGTTTCCTGCTAAATTTCACTATCAATGCATCAATACACAGGAATAAACAATCTTTGTCTTCAGTTAAAACACAGAATTTTAATGAGAAACATTTAGGAATAATTGCTTAGTCTTTGAAAAATTGCATGTTGCGTTGTATATACGCTAGACATTTGTTTACACTGGATAGTCTCTAAAATTCCATAAAAATCATCTGTTAGCTCAGTCTCAATGTTTGGTGTTGTTTTAAAACGGAATAATCCCCCCCCCAAAAATGCGTCTGATTATTACAAAGTATTTTACAGTTAAAAATAATTTATGCTGTAGTAGGAAGCAATAATAATGAACTGTTTTACTGGCAAAGGAAGAATGATTAATTTAAATTATCCCTAGTATTACGAAAAAGGAATTCAATATTTGGTGTCAATGATATCCTATATTTAAAAATATAGGATAAGTTATCCGACATATATAATTTTGTAAACCCTGGAATTAACAAAACCATGGCATTTTGTTAATAGAATGGGTTTGAAACTTGGTTCGACTAAAGACAGTAATGCTGAATGAAGAGAATTGATGTAGATTGAATATAATGGAGGTTAGAAGCTCTCACCTGGCATGGATTGCTATTTTTAATATTTACAGTAGAACGTCGTTTATCCGAATCAATTGGGACCGGACAACGTTCCGATAACCGAGCACCGAATGCGATCCATGCAGTATATGCACCGGACACTATGCGAATATTGAAAATTACCTTATACGGGAAACGTGCTTGAAGAAAACGAAAAATAGGTGCAAAATGTCACACTTTTATCTTTATTGTGGAAACTAATAACTTACTTTTCGCTGTATCATTGTACACCTTCGGTTTTTCGCTGCTAAGTCTCTGATTCTCTTGAGCAGCAGCAGTAGTTAAGTAGGACAGCATTTTGATTGTTGTTCGTATCACTCCATAGCTGTCTCTAACGCAGTAAACTCGTCAGCATTTAATGGACCCTTGCTACTTTCGCTGTTGTTGTTGTCCTCGTCTTCATACGTTTCATCGTCGACATGGTCGGATTCTTCTTGCACGGAAGTCACAATCTCGTCATCATTTAGCATTTGAAATCCACAGTCTTCTGCATCACTTGCAAACCATGTTCTTACATCTTCATCGCATTCTTGAAATCCTGGGATCGATTGGACAAAGTCGATAATCTCCTCCCCGTGGTCGTCATTGTAGTCTTTTTCGCCTTCTAAATTAACAAAAGTTGACAAAACAAAACTGGTCCGCATATTTGACGCTCCGGATAATAAACATTCGGATAAACGACGTTCTACTGTAATTTAATTTTTTACTTTATCCTTCGTGTTTCTTTACTTCTGAAGCAACACGGGGGCTTTGGTGATGAACTTATAATTTGGAACCCCGGTAAAAGTGAAGAGAAGAACTCCTGAGCTGCATTCCCTCTTCAAATTTCAACATCTCTCTAATGGAAGGACTTTGAGCGTCGACATATTTAAAGTTCATCAACATCTCAACATTGTGGATTTTCAGTGGCACTTGGACTCTAACGCGCGACTAGACAACGTCGGTCACGAGTTCCAGACCATGGCTACTGGTACTTTTTAACAGTAAAACTCGAAATCAGGAGCTGTTTTCAATACTTTAAATTTTTACGAAAGTTCGAGGAGGGTATAATCGTAGTCTTATTAAATTACTTTTTTTCTCAAGGTCAGTCAATCAAACTGAAAAAAGTAGTGTTTTTATCCAAATGCATTTATTTACCTATAATGCATTTCATTTTCCTTTAAAAAACTGTTTTGAGAAATACTTTGATGTTATTAATGTTTGAAGCTGCTTTATATATATAAATAATCACAACATAATTTCCAGATATTTAATTTTACTGAATTTCTCGGAAACTTTTTTTATGTTTTTTACCGAGGTACCAGCAAAGAAAAAAAATATTTTATCTAAAAATAAATATATTGCTTAAAGATAAAATTATCATGGATTATATCAGGGAAAGCGAACCAGTGGCGCGCATGCCATTGATGGCACGTGACACAATATATTGGGCACGACACCGATCTAAACGGTTTGCATTTTAATTCAAAATAACTAAGTTCAATTTGAAGTATTACGAGAAACGTGAGTGATCGGTCGCCGTTTTCAGCGAGATTTTCCCAGTTCAAAGAATTATCGGAAACGCTCAAGTTTTTTATGTACCTTGATGTGACTTCATTTAATAAACTGAATTTGTCCCAATTCTATTGGTTGTAAATTGAAAAAAATTTAAGTGCAACTCTGATTTATTTCCAGTCTAGTTCAATATAGATTCAAAAATTTGTTGAAAAGGAGAAAGTTGAAATTGATTAAAACACAAAGATTAACAAGAAATATAAGTAAAAATGCTAGTAATGAAATTTTGGGAACATGAAATTCGATTCCAGATACATTTAGCTGTTTGAGAAAACTGGATCATGCTATTTTAACCACATTTTCATCGACCTATGCCTACAAGTCATTATTTTCAGAGAAGAATAACATTAAAGACTCACTTAGAAACCGTTTGGAAACTGGCTCCAATTTAGCTTGCATTCTGCTAAAAGTAACATCTTACTACCCTAATACGAGGTATTTGTCATCTTATCTATCACAACAGAATTCACAATAATGTTACTTTATTTTCAATTACACGTATAAATAAAAAATTAACTACTATACTGCGTAAAATGTATTTTTTCGTTGTAATTTAAGAATTTAAGTTGTTAATATTTAGTTTTATTTTTTTCTCAATAATCACAAGTCAAAGTTATTTGACGGCACGTCTATGCCTCCTTAAACATTTCGTAATGAAAAAATGGCACGTTGATTCAAAAAGGTTCGCCACCCCTGGATTATATAATTTTAATTACCATGGAATAAATGTACTTTATAGAATGTTTTCACGTATTAATATTGGTATACATTATAACTACTCGCCTAAAGTAATATGTAAATCTTGTGGGTTCCAGTTATTTATATTTTTTACTCAGTTTAATGTAATAATTGCTACAATTTGTGCTATAAAACAATTGATTTAAAAGTAATTTTGCAGAAAATATAAAAATGCTTCTAATTTCATAAAATGTGTTTGCAGATTTTTAGTAAATACATAAGTGTTCCTCTTCAAGAACTGATTATTACATAATGTAGGGGTATTATAAAGGTTTTGCGTTACAATTTTTAAAAAATTAAACATATTTCAAAAGTTTAGAAAATTTAAGAAGCATTTTATGCCAATTTATCATACTTAACATACACATTTCTTTTGCTTCTACAATATGAGTAAATCCATTATTTAACACTAGATTGTCCATGGAAGTCACTTTGGCTGCTTTTTCATTTCAATTAGTAAAAAACATTTACATATATAATGCACAATTTCTTAAAATCTTTTAGAATATTTTTTTTTTTTTCCAAATGAAATAATTTTTTTATTGCTAATATTTACTAATAACTTGTTATACAACTGTAAATAATATAAAAAAAAATAAAAGTAATTTTTAAGCAAATTTATTTACGCAATCATTCTTTCACAATGCAGTCATTTTTGACTGTTTTTGTGGCAATATAGATATATATTTAGTATCAGTCATTCTAGTGTTAAAGTATAATGCACAAGTAAGGGCTAAAAATAATAATGTATTGAATGCAATAATAATGCACTTTGGCACTAAAGCTACAATACGATCATAATTATAAACCGTACAAATTAACAATATAAGTATTGTTGTTGTCGTGTGTTTATTACTGGGATACATACGACAGACGTGAGATAGGTGAACAGAAACATATAACACAGCCACAGAAGAATACAGATTTTAGTACAAATGATGATCCCAGCATATAACAAGAAGAGGTGCGCTGCTGTTCCTTTCGAGACGGGAATCCATTTCAGGCGAAAGACCGACTTCTCTCCCGAAGAAGGTACAGCCAAGTCTTACTTGGGATTCGAACATGAACCCACTAGGTTACAAGCCGAGGGTCATAGCCACTAGACTGGCTGGGCGACCAATATATGTATTAAATTTTGTATATGTTATTTTTAAGTAATATATATTATTATTTTTTTTTTACTTTTTAGTTCAATTCAATATAACCATAAAAGCGCGTTTTTTAGTTTGTTTTAAAACTATAATTTATTTTATAGTTATTTTTACTATACACCGATACAAATCACAATTCCAGTGAATAATTTAATTATGAGAAAATATACTTACCTACTTTCAAGGATTTTTCAATTTTTCTTAGAAAATTTGAGGAAAAATCCGATAAAACTAAAGAAAATGTTCCAAATGTGCATGTCATTAATAAAGGACATAAATCACAGACACTTTTCGGTAACAACACAGGAATGTTAATTTCCAGCTAAACTGTCATATTTTGTTCACGTTTTTGTAGTTTTGCTGTTGTTTGGTGATCTACAAATATCATTTTGATCGTTTTCTTCCTTGTGTCTTTTTGACAAGGCGAAATGCTACATTATGGCTTCATAGTTTTCTTCATAGAGATCTTTAGGCAGCATTTGAAAATTTCAAATAAACTCAAACGTTTCATGTCTAACGCTTTTCTGATATTTACTTCCACTATATCTTGATTAATATGCATTATTTCAGTAGGTTCTTCAAATGCTTGATCAGTTTCAACTTCCTTCAATAAGGATCACAAATGTCCTTTTTTTAATATTCTGCTTATTTGCATTTATAAACCATAATAAGTCGTACAACACAGCAATCAAAACTACAAAATTATTCATGGGGAAAGTGTAGCATGCTCTAAAATATTATTGTGTAAAACGTTTTTCATTATGCATTATATGTTTCAGAATACTCATGCTTATCCATACATCATAAAACTCTTTCACATGGAAAACGATTAAACAGAAATGTATTACATATATTTACCGCTTCCCTAAAAAAGACGGAGATAACCATACCAGTAAGTTTTAAGGTCAGTTAAAGTAATATTTTAGGTTAAAAGAAACGTAATAAAAAATCTCTCATCGTTCTCTCTCATATTGACCGCAAAGCAAACAAAATATACTTTTTTAATTTGGTTATAGGATCAAAGATGGCTGATGAGCGTTTGAAGTGGAATCTTTTATTTTTGATGATCACAAGATGATAAAAATAAATTATATCAGTGTAAATGTGTATTTTTTACTATGTCAGAAAGCATTTTGTTTCACTTCATTCCTAAAATTATTTTTTTATATCTTTTATTTTCAATATGCTCGCGCCCCCCAGGGAGGCGTCCCCCACAGTTTGAGAAACACTGCGTTATAACGAAGAACAATCGAAAGTTAAATATACTCTTGGTTGTTTGGAATTAAAGAAAACAAAAGATTCAAAAAGTATAACATTTGTGTCTTGTAAATTAAACTAAAGCTGATAGCAAAATGCATATATTCATCCATAATTTCCTAAATTCCATTACATATGAGTGTATTATATAGCTAAAGATTAAGAGTTCTGGTGAAATAGTTTATGACACTACTCATAATACTAACCACCTGTGCGTATTGCTGATCTTAGCTTACTTCACAATTCAATTTTATTCGAAGAACTAAAATGCATATTAGTAACGTAAGCAAATTGTTTGTCCTCTAGGATATTAGAATGTTTTGGATGTCATTTTACTTCGCACATAGCCAAGACCATCATTTTGAACTTGTGTATTTTATACATGCATTATAAGAGGAAGATTGTCTCAACCGGGCATATTTTCAAAAATCCTTTGTTGTGGTAATATGTCACTTTCAAAATTTATTTGCTGATTTTAATTTCATTTTTCTTTAAAATCCATGATGAGATAAACCAAACAAAAATTTCAGAATTCAATTGCATTTTTAAAAACAGGAATTTTATATGATCCTTTTTTACATTTCTTCTATATGGCATTATGTTACACATGATTTTTCAATGCGTTACGTCGTTAATTTCTTGCAATTGCTTTCATGATGTGTATGTACTGATAATTTCGATTATACTGAACACGTAAGTATGTCTGTTATTGAATTGAGCAGCCTTCAGATAAGTAATCATTTGTTTAAAAAACTTATAATGATAGAAATCTAAAATTAAAAATAAAAACGTGAACCATGTAAAGTGCAATCGTCAAAGGATAAAAAAGAATGGGATATTTTAAAAATATTTTAATTCTCATTGCATCTGGATAAAAATAAAATGACTAATCAAATTATATCGTTAATGAATAAACTTAATTAGGATTGCTAATTTATTAGTTCCGTTTTCTTTAAGCTATTAAAAGGGATCGAATTTTTTTTTTTCAGTCATGACAAAAATTGTGGAAGTTTTTAAGATTAGCCCATATATATATAAGAATACATGAATTTATTTTTTATTGGATACGAAGTTAGAGTTTATTGCTATTATTGTAGGGGAATTGGGATAGAGAAGGGGGAATCAAAGACAATAATAATAATAATATGATACGAGAGATTGTGCATTTTTAATCAAATTTAAATTATATTATGTTTTCTTTTATTACTGCTATGCATTATTATTTAAACAAATTTTGTTAATTACAGATCTAAAAGATTTAAATGTAGTGAAATGTAAAATACAAATATAAATGAAAATATTTGCCAAAATATTACAAAATGGTTGGTATACCCTCTTTCAAAGAATACGTAACTAATCCCATTAATTATTCATCTGAGGGATCAATATATGTACTCGACCCAGAATTAAGTATAGAAGTCTTAACTAATCACAGACGCAAATATATCTCAAGATTTTTTTTTTCATGGAGTAGATTAAGTTTATCATGGAAAAATCAATTACAAAACAAGTACAAAAAAGTAAACTATATACATACATATATATATATATATATATATGTATATATATGTATAACGAGAACAGACGCAAATTACTGGTACAATTCTCATAAACCTCCTCATACTCTTGGATCAAACGTGAAATATAATATTTACTTAAATACACTAATTGGAAGTAACAATAAAACAGTCGGTGATAGGGCCCTATAGTATTATTATTAGCTCAACTTCAAATCAATTTACATCAAGTTTCCTCAGTAAGAAGAAGGCGTTTAGTACTTCCAATAACATTAAAGAACTAAACCCAAGTTAATTTTAAAAGGGAAACCTCGCGTGATAGCCCGTTACAATTGGAGGTCATGTTGTACATTTAAGAAACGAAATTATAATTTTATCGCGAATACTTAGACTTAAATAAAAAAAAAAAAACTTAAGAATTTTTACATTTGTATATTTTTTTGTCGAAAAATTTACATGAATATATCTCAAGAGAAACATTCAACGGACAAAAAATTAGAAAGTGCGTTAGTAAAATCCTTCATTTTATAGTACTTTGAATTATAAGCAATTTATCATACCTCAATAACTGAATTCAATTAATGCATTTATAAGCTAGGAATAAAACTGAATTTAATAAATTTTTATTCTCTGTCGGATGGTATTCCTTAATTAGCTTCAATTTATGTAAAGTTTAATTAAACTGATACCCCAGTTCATTAAATACCCATTTATCTTCTTTTTTCTGATATATTTAAAATATTATATCTTTCATAATTATTCATCAGTAATAAGTGAACTGTAAATTTAATACATTTTAATACTATTTCTTTAACATTGAATAGTTAAAAAAGATATTTTTAAAATAAATGTTGGTTTTGTGAGCCATATAAAGACCTTCATTCATCGACCTGAATGTGTACGTTACGCTCATTTATTTCTAATTTTAAATATAATCATTGTGAAGTATGTGTAGGCTCATAGATTAAACTAATTGCAGTGATAGTAAATATATTTATAAAAATTAAATTACTGCAAATAATTTTTACTTGTTTTCAGTTGTTGGATGCTGATGAAGTAAAAAGCAATAGATAATAATGAAACGAATATCTTAATTGTTTCCCAAAATTAATTGTTTTTATTGTTTGGCTTAAATTTTAGATACGTGCAGTAATTCATAGTACACTAGTGTTCAAAATACGGGAATTTTTAAATTTTTTGATTATCTCTAGAACTACTGATCAGGTTTTAATGAACTTTGGTTCATATGATGCAAAGTAAAAAAAAACTTTCGGCAGCTAAAATACACATGACCGTACGTAACACTCATTGAGATCTGAAGGTATGAAACAGTAGTTGCAAAATATAATTTTAAAAAAATGGTTAGTAAAAGGGTATGGTCCTTTCTTTAAGATAAATATACCTCACACTCTTATTTTATACTGGAAATAAGGATATTTATGAATCCCTGTGGCAATTAACCCCACCCACGCTTATCAACTCTGTTTTTCAGCCTTTGGTTGGTTCTCGGAGGTGCTTTGCGTGTTGCAATTGCACCCCTTCCTCCATGAGCGTTTCAGGCATGCTCTATATGGATGAGGTCTGGAGATCTAACTGGCCAAACCATTTGGCAAATATCCTCAGTTTTGAAACTCATTGACCAGATGTCTGTATATGCCCTAGCGTTGTCCTCCATTAAAACAAAATCAGGGCCAACTGCACCCATGGAAATGTAAACATACTGCTCCAAGACCACATCCCCAAACCTCAAAGCAGCTACAGTGCCTCTTGCAAATACTTGGAGGTGTGAGTTGTCATCTAACGAGATGCCCTCACTGACCGTTAAGCTTCCATTATCGTAATTTCATGGACATTTGAGAGCAATTAGTAGGTCTCTGTTCTCTTCATATGAAAATACGGCGAAAATAATGAAAGAGGGTGGGGCCCATACCCCCTATTAACCAATCTTTTTATTGTTATATTCTGCAACTTCTGTTTCACACCTTTCGACCACCATAAGTGTTACGTGCGATAATGAGTGTGTATTTCAACTGTTCTATGGTTATTTTCTTGCATTATACACTCTGTCGCAAAAAAATATATGCACCCAGAAGAAATCAAGCTACAATCACGAAACTCGGCAAGAATGTAGTCTGGTAAGAGATATGCAAATGATTAACATTTCGAAGCCAATGAGACAAGGCTAAGTGTGCTATGCGCATATTAGTTGCGCAACTGGGAGATTTTAAAAGCATGAGTACGAGCGCCGTACGGCTATCCAAACGAATCTGATGACTTTGATAGACGATATTGAGACTTAGGATGCCTCTAAGACGTAACCGGCGGCAGTACGAGCAACTGACGGACTTTGATAGGGGCCGTATAATAGGCCTCAGAGAAGCAGGTTGGTCGAATAGACGTATCGGCCGCCACCTCGGTCGGAGAGATATGGTAGTTGCTCGGTATTGGCAACAGTGGATCACAGAAGGTAGAGTGTACCGTCGCGGAGGGTCAGGACGTCCCAGGAACACAAATGATCGCGAGGTTCGTGCAATCAGAAGAGTGGCCACTTCGGCACCAACAACGTCGCTAGCATCGATTCAACGCCACTTACCTCCTTCAGACATCCAGTGCCATCAAGAGAAACCATAAGGAGACGACTGACCGAAGTTGGCGAGGAGCCGACGTCCGCTAAGACGCTTGCCACTGACCCCACATCATAGGCAGTGTCGACTGGATTTTTTGCCGACCTCGGGCAGCTTGGGTGTGTGACAGACTGGAGACGTGTCATCTTCAGTGATGAATCCCGATTCAGTCTCAGTGCTGATGACCACCGCACACGTGTCTGGAGGCGCACCGGCCAGCGGTCCGATCCGGCATTTATTGTCGAGGCGGCATACAGCAATTTCACAAGGTGTGACAGTGTGGGGAGCAATTTCTTGGGACACACGATCATCTTTAGTGGTCCTTCAAAGCACTTTGACAGCTCGCAGATACGTGGACGATATTTTAACGCCGATTGTGCTACCCATGCTATCAAGTCGCCCAGGTGCCATTTATCAACAGGATAATGCTCGTCCACATACTGCGCGACTCTCCCAACAATGTCTTCAAAGGATATGACGTCCTACCATGGCCTGCCAGGTCACCAGATCTTTCGCCAATAGAACATGTCTGGAACGCGCTGGGAAGGCAACTATCCCGAGATACAGGAGAATTAACTGCGCAGATGCAAAGACTATGGCAGGATCTTCCACGGGGGGTCATAAGTGATCTAATTGAATCGATGCCACGCCGAATTTCGGCTTGTATAGCTGCCAGAGGTGGCTTTACTACTTACTGATTTTTAACCTTTTGCAAGCTGTAACCGCTTAATAAAATGATATTTTGTTCAGAATTTTTAATCATTTGTTTATTTTCATATACACTACATGCATACCAAATTTCGTGAATGTAGCTCAATTTCTTCTGGGTGCATATATTTTTTGCGACAGAGTGTATATATAAGCCATAAATACATACCAAATTTCATCCAAATCTTTTCTGTAGTTCTAGACGAAATCTAAATATTTTCATAATTTATAACACCAGTGTTATTTTAATAACCTTGTTATGGTTTAAAAGAATTAAGTTGACTAATTAAAAACAACCGTTTCATTTTTGGATAATTTTGGTAATATGAATCATATTTTAAAGAACAATAAATCAAAAAGTTTGATTTGAAATACCAATTACAAAGTAAGATTCATATTGCTCGGTAGAAAGATATGAATTTATGCAAATTTAAGTCTTTAACAGCTTCAATTAACTAGGAATTTTGTTGTTACTTCTTATACCTTAATATGAATTTTAACGTGTACAAAAGATGGATTCTTACAAAAAGTTGTTGAATGTAATGAAATTTTCAAATTGTTTCTTTAATCAGACACAAAAACATCGAAGAATGGTTTGGTGAAAAATGAAATCCTTCGAAACTAAAAAAAAAGTTAATTGAATATTTCAACCAAATAACCGATTTAAAATATACATACACTGAATAAATATTAAAATGTGTTTTAATATAAATTGAAATATGCATTCCTCTAGAAAAGCTGATTTATTTAATCAGTATGAGAAAAAGAATATGTTATTTTCATTATAATTTTTCTCAATCCATGAAACATATGAATAACTCTTTTAATTTTGTAGAACAAAAGCAAATTTTTCCATGATATAATTTTTTGAATAAAAATGTATTTCAATAGAATATTGAAAATGTTGAATTTTCCTAGTGTTTGCCAATGTTTTGCATAAAGAGTGTCTAATGCATTCAGTCATGCGCTTTTTCCTTTTAAATTTCTTTCTTTAGTTAAGAATTAAAACACATTTGATATATTTAGTTTTCCAGTGGCCACAATGTTTGTTTTTACACGAGAATATACGCGTTGTACTTTTAACGCCAGAAAGTAATTGTTTTTTTTTATCTCCACCTTTTTTAAATGAAAGGTAATTGCATTAAAAGAAGACAAGTTATAACACACTCATATATATCTGCAGCAAAAAATAGGTTTTAATATAACTAAAAAACAAAAATATTATATCATCGCTTTAATTTTTGCATCATCCGAAGCGCGCGATTCATGTATTGGCTAGTATATCCCAGGATTTCATTAAGCATATTTATACTTTCCATTTTTAAAAGTGATTCACTTTTACCTCTTATGTATTTTGCAAATATTTTACCACCGAGAAAAAATTCTAAAATATTAATTTGCTTTCCTTTTTCTTAAACTTTCTACATTCTTTGTTTAACGCTATTTTGTGGCCTTATCGTCACACAATATATTCAACTTTAATATTTTGTATTGCGATATATATATATATATATATATATATATATATATATATTGTTTGGATTCAGTGTTGATATATACCATTGTAATATTCTCATCACTGAAAATGCTATCAATTTTCCAAAAAATGAGTATTCTTTCTCCTCGTCAGATTAATTTGAAAGAGTGGAATACAAGTTTCTCCTGTTACAAATTTTGAGAAACCCCACAACTCTAAAAGTCCCATAATATTAATATGTTAATTCCGTATAAAATAAAATAATAACTTAGTATAATATACACAGATCAAATATGATTTTTATAAAAGTGGAAACAAGTCACAAGCTTCACGAATGAAGCAGAATTGTTGTTTTGTGTTTCATACTGGGATACATATGAAAGACGAGAGACAGATGAACAGAAACATACTGTACAATCACAGAACAATATAGATTTTTTATTATGCGAATGATGATTCAGTCATAGAACAGAGGGACTGCTTTCCATTCAAGACTGGAATCTATTTCAGGCAAAAGTCCGACTTCTTTTCCCGAAGATACATTCATGCCTTATTCGGGATTCGAACCCGAGCCAACTCGATTACAAGTCGAGAGTCATAACCACCATACTGGGTGGGGCGGCTATGAAGCAGAGTACTATATAAAAATAACGAAATAAAACTTATTTCTGATCTTAAACCGAAGAAAATACTTTTCTCCTCAAAAAGGAAAGAATGCTCAAAGGGATAGGAATTACTTGCAGACTGTATAAGCTCTAGGTCTGAAATAACAAATTTAATGTGAAATTTTCAGTCATTGAAAGGTTAAGATATTTTTACCCGCGTGTCTATCTTCACAAATTAAGTGAGATAAGTATTTAAAGGTATTATATGTAAATAACAGCCTCTGATTCGTAATTATAATATTGCGTGTTCCAAATTTTTCAAAAGTCATCTTTTTCGGAAAATTTTCTATGGTACAAATATATTTCCAAAATTAAAATTTGTTAAATTTTATTAACCTTTAATAGGTTAATGAAACACAAAAAAGGTCAAAAATTCATTATAACAGCATTTTTAAAGCTTTTAAATAGCTAAATAAATTAAAAATTAAACACAATATGCAGTTATTTTCGTATTAACCCAATCTCAATGGAACTATTTAACTGCTTGCAGAACTGTGAAGTAAAGGAGATTTTTCATGTCATCTTACGTTCCTCATAACTGTCTTTGAACATCACACCAACTTTTATGAAATTACAAGGTCTTTCCGAACGAACAAATTCTGGGATTCCTGGAATTAATCTGGAGCTTTTTGAACGTAAATTTATTTATTACGAAATAAGCGGGAGGCAAATTGCATTCTGGCACACTTTTAGAGCATCAAGAGTTTAAGAGGAGCGTTAAAACTGAATCCGAACAAGATGACTTACCCTTTCCCTCATTAATAAGATGCAGGAACTGAATATTGTACACCGAATATCACCAATTCGATGCAAATGGACGTGTTAAGGAGACCCACACGATTCCGGATACCACCCCAAACTCAGCTGACGTGCTCCATAAATAAGAATACTAGCAAAGTTGGAATGCAATTTTGGATAGGCAATCTCTAGAACATGATACTTCACTGAATTCCGCAGTTACTGTTGGGTGATTGTTGTCCCGTGTCTCATTTTCTTAGGAATACCCTATATTGAATGGGAGAAATTGTCTTTACAGGATTTTGAGAGGATGGGGTGACTCAGAGAAACGATCTTTCAAATAATAAACGAAAGATTTTATTTTGCATTCCTCTATTAGGTTCATGCAGGGTATTTTAATTGGAAAATATTTACTATTGTCAAATAATTTAGCTATTTTAATGATACATTGTTAGGTAAATCAAACTATTAAAGAACGTACTATGGAAATTTAAGGTATTCGACTACGTTCAGAACGTGGTTTTGAAAAAGCGTATGGATGATTTAAAAAAAAATCATATGAGCGTATAATTTTTTTTGTTAATTAGTATCATCGGAACTAGAGCATGCACATAAAATACTTTTAAGAATATTATTACAAAAAAAAAATACTTAAATTAAATTTTTTGTCAATAAATGAAGAAAGGAGGGCATACTTTAACAAATTTTCCTTTTAAGGAAATTGCTTTTATAAAAATAATATTTTGCCTATAAATAGCGAAGACTTTTATACAGGGCCTGAACTAGGAGTTTTGAAATATATTGCTTAAAATGGGATTTATTCATGTTTTGTTATATCAGATTCAAGAAATTTTAACACAAAAAAAAACAAAAAAACATCGGTTATTATTTTAGTTGATCCTAACTCTGAAAGTAAGGTAATTTTTTTCAAAAATCTAGTTCAAGCTTTGTGAGGAAGCCTTATCTATATATAAACAAAATATTATTATTATAGAAGCATTTTCCAAAAAAGAAGAATGTTTTGAAGATATGCCATTCTTTCTTCCTCTTTTGTCAAAAAATTGAATTTATAAGAAGTTTTTTTATTGTATTAATATCCTTACGACAATCTTATAAGTATATTCTGTCAGGTAATATTAAATGTATATATATAAAAAAATTATATGCATTTCCAAATCCAGGGTTCCTTACATAGTAGGATAAATTAATTTAATGAATATCTAAATAAATTTGAATCTGGATTTTAAGAAGATCAGCAGAATACATCTGATAAAAAGATGACAGAAGAATATTATTAGTAATTAAACGTAATAATGGTAAATTTAATTACTATGTTCATTGAAATGTTGCGTTTTTATAGCAGAAAATAAGCAATTATCATTTGTCAATATTTTTGATGAGATATCGAATGAAAATCATTTTATAATGAACTTTTTTTAAATTCAATTGCCTTATATATTTCAATTTTCAATATTTACATTCTTGAAAAATTAGTAAGATTAAAATAATTGAGTTTTTAATTGTATACAGCAGCTTAACGAATGCATTTCAATTATTTAAGATGCATACATTATATTATATTTAACAGATTAGAATAGGCATACAATTGAACACTCCTCTTAAATTCTATTGTGTTATGTTCAAACTTTATTTAAAAGGAAAATAAAAGGTAAAATTATCTGTTACTTCTCTTTTCCCGAAAAGAATTTTTATTTTAAGGAACAATAAGATAAATTTTGCTGAGTTTGAGAATGGTAGCTACATGCCGTTAAAGATGATATTAATTTGTTTATTTCATAATGAATCAATACTGAAAGTATTGGACGGGAAAAAACAACAACTCTAGATTGATTAAAATGGGAGAGAGAGAATCTTAAAATACATCCAGTACCTTATATTTTGAGGCGTAAAATTTTTCAAATATAGTATAAAATTCAACTTTTCTAAATTTGAAAAAAATTAAAAAATTCGTGCATATTTATAAACAAATTTTAAACGTAAAAATGAAGGGTACTACGAAAAGAAAAATATTTTCACACAAGAGCGTGGTATTTATAAAAAACAGTTGAAGTTCATACCCAATATCTATTTTTCTTTAAAATATACAGTTGCAAATGGCACCTTTTCGTATCATTTCTGTCATTTTAGATCGAAAAGAATACCAAAAATTTGGAGGTCGGTGCCACTGTCAAATAATGAGTCTTGTCTAGTTAGTATAAAAAACGTCACATTTTGGCAGAATCCTGAAAATCACCACTTCCAAGAGTTAAGATGAAAAAAGAGTTCTAAGAAAATCTGGTACCATAAATGCCGTTTCCTTTAATAATAAAGCGACACAGAAAGCGGAGAAGAATGTGATAATAAGACAAAGACTGTATTTGTATGATCAGTTTTTGAAGTTTGTAGTTTGTTTCACAAGTCTAACTCAATACTACTTCTCTCTAATGTTTAATCAATATGTTGAATCACATGTCGTAAATATTTCTTACTCTAGTATCAAGGCTAAGAAATTGAACCAGTTTTTGCATTAAGCAACACAGATTAATTTTCGGAACTTTAATTGCCTTTTGAGATCGTTTTTTTTTTTGAGATCGATAGTAGTATACAACAAAAATATTATGCATTTTAATTGCTTGAATGAACTTTTTCTTAATAATCAAATTGAGTTTAATTATGTATGACTTTAAAGTTTTTGAACCTTAGTTATGAAATTACACAGAGGCTAATAAATTACGCATTTTAAAGATAATAAAAGAAATACTTATTTTATTTTACTGATCATGGGAAATCAACTAATGAAACATTCAAATTTTAATTTCAACTGTTGCTTTTCTGTGTGATAAAACGAAAAATTACATTTCATTAATTTAACTGTACTAAGTATTTTTCATCTTGTTTCATGATCTTAATAAGAAAAAAAACTGATTAGTTATTTAAAATATAATTTGTAGACTTTCATACTAATTCAGAATACTCAGTTTCGATCTCAATTTTATGCTTTTAAAGAACTAATATTCAAAATACATCCTTTCATCTTTACAAGAGACAGATTGTTCAGTGCCTGCAATGCCCGCAAATCAATTTCATACACAAAAAGGCTACTGCCTAGCATAACGTAAGCTCTTTTGTAAGATCCAATCCTATGAAACTTATTTGAATAGGCATTGGATTTTTAAAAGATCCTTATCGTTGAATATGCGTGACTGTTTAAAATGATTGCTTTTGATTCTTAAAAAAAATTATTGGAGAAAGTTGACTTCCAGTTGAATTCTTGTGCGATATCTAACATTTTATTCAAAAAGAAACTTCTTGAGAGTTATGAGGAAGACACGAAAAATAGTCACGAACTTTTCGAAATTTATTCAATATTGGATAATTTTATTCATGAAGTTTTCGTCGAAAGTGTGTCAGGCAATATTTATTTTTAACTTTGTTGCACACATAAAAATACTATGTAAGTATTAAAAAATAAAGTTTTAAATTACATTTTAATATTACGAATATCTGTCACTCGTAAAGTTCTATTTCATATTTTAATCAGATTGAGATATTATGAATTGAAAATATTTCTTAACTTAGGCATGTTTATATTTAACTTTCGTGTTTTATTTTACAAATTGTTGCTTCAAAACCCCTATTGCAGTGTATTTTCTGATTATAATAATATTAGTATCTCGCATGTTTGTAGTTTTTTGCTTTCGAACATTACATATACAGAGTTTAGATTCGTAATATACTTCAAAATAGGAGCTTTCATGTATTAATTAAATGCAATTCTGAAATATATATTAGCAGGAATTGTGACAATATATCAAGTTGATTGAAATAAGTTTCAACGAGTGGCCACAAAAATTCTCATATACATTGATTTTGAAGTAATATTTCAAAAAGTCACTTTATATTCTAATATTTTTTTTAATTATGTAAGAAAAATTATAGTTTTAAAATCTCATACTGTGCTTAATATTATATTTTAAAATTTGTTCTGAACCATAGGGTATAATAATGGTACAAAAAAGTCGTGTCAAAAATTTAAGTACAGAATTGGTTTTATGCAAATTTTACAAAATGACATCAGCAATTGCCCCCCGTAAATGATTGCTGGACTCATAAAAATCAGTAAATTAATGTTTTCACGCTAAAATATAAAATCGCCAAGTTGAAATAATTGCCTAAGTTCGAAGGAATCTGAAGTAAAAAGCAAAACAAGTCAATTTCTGAAGTTGCAGCTGCATTAAAATATGGAAACCAGGAATTTATCATTTTTTGTCTAATGGTGACATGTCATAAGTAATCATTATTGTAGCGACGATCAACAAATCAGACTTTACTGTCACAGGGATTTATTCTCTACTTCTAATCGAAAATAAAGTTGGAGGACATCTTTCGAAAAGAACAAAAATATGTTTGTGAAATATTTTATAGCTATCTCGCCACACTGCTGAAAGTCAGCTTTCGTTTTGTGGATATGATCACAACATTCAATAAACATCTGCACCCTTAAAAGTTTGCCCGGTTATATCATTGGGGATCACTCCGGCAACCTCTGACACCGTGAGGACCCCCCTCTCTATTCCACCCTCGAACAGAATGTAACTTTAGGATAAAGAGGTCGACGGCTGCCATCGAGAGAACACATGAAAAAGGGCAGAGAGAAGAGACGGTTTGAAACTTTCGCAGATAATGGATGTAACCTCCTCCTTCACAAACAAAAGAATTTTAACTCTAATGATCTCAAAAATATTTTGAATAACTTCAATATATATATGTAAGGTTAACTAAATTAGATTAAAAATTAAATTCCCTATCTAGCACTTTGCTCATCTTTTTCATTTCATCTTCAAGTATCAAACTAATCACCCATTTATTTCTTCCGAACATATGACCTAACCAATAAACATGTCTACTCCCAGATCATTAGATTTAATAGCCCTATATGTCAGCATTACCTTTCAAGTACAATCATAAAATCCGCGATAGGTGTTTTAAGTGTTAACCCACTTAAAACACACCGTGGCGTGTTTTTTCCTCTCTGCCTCTTAGCGTCAGATGATGTCGAGAATTCATTGAATAAAGTTCCTTTTTAAAACTGAGTCTGATTCTGGCCCCAAACATGTCATATATATATATATATATTCTGTAATTAATAGCTGTGACGTAAATAAACTAAATATTTAAATTAATAAATATCGCGCTACCCTTATTTATATCAAACGTCACAATTGAGATACTTGAAAAATTTTAAGGTGACACGTTTACTATGCTTGAATTACTAAAATGACGTTTGATTATAATGGGCCAAAAAAAGGAATTTGTTGAAGAGTGTCTGAATGGTTGATGAATGAAAAGAACCAAGGAATAAAAAGTAGATAACATGGAAAATGATAATGCAATATTATTGGGAAGGAGAGAAGACGATTTCTTCCAAATGTCAGTCTTCTCAAGCAGTTATCAATGACCGTCAATGCTCAGGAAGTTATCAAAACATACTTACCAATCATTTTCTTAGCATTGGGGAATTTTTTGTGGGAAGTATAAGGGATTTGTACAGGAAGATATATTGATCCCTGCCTCCAACTCAATGTCAGATTGATTTAGGTTACAAATAATAACAGTTTGAAAGTACCCAGCACTTAGTCCTGATTTCAGGCCCATAGAAAACATTTGGGGTATTCTCACACGTGTAATTCACTAAGATAGAATCGGCAATTGGGGATGCTTGGCTTAAATTTCAGACGGAAAGAGTTCGGAATCGGATTTTATCAAATAAATACCAAATGTGTCAACTTCTTGAATGTCCTTGAGCAGCAATCAAATGTTAAACTATTGCTTCGTTAAAATAATTAATTACTTTTGACACCCTAGTTTTTGTTCATATAAGAAAGTCTATAGTTTCAGCTACAATTCACAGCATAATTGCATTATATATAACTTTGTAAATTACAATTCATAGTACGTATGAACATGTACTTAAATTTTAATAAATAGTTAAAACTTATCTTCACAATTTCTGTTAGGCCTAATTTTTTTCAATTACTTCATCGTTACATATTATTTAGGAACTTCGAAAGACATTTATTTTTGTTATTCAGAAAGTTCCTTGGTATGCAGTTAGTACTGCCACTACTAAATATTAACATACTACTAAATATAACATCGTAATAGGTTCAAAGTTATTCTTCAACATTCGGGATTTAATACCTAGTGCCAGAAATAACGTAGAATGATTGGTGCATTTCCGATTATTCGCGCTCATTGAAACTTTTCTTCGAAACATAATTTATTAAATGATAAATATTTGTCAGTTCCTTTGCAAATTGAATATTTTCCATGACACAATTGGAACAAAACACCAAATTTTCTAAAGAGTTGTAGTTCATTAAACTTTGTACGATTAGGCTTAATTTAATATCTAGATATTCTTCCAACTGAAAGGAAAAAAAAAATGTCAAAAAGTATTAACGGAGCGAATTTATTCAGGATTTTCCGCAGTATATTAATCTCTTTGAAGTTTAAGACATGTATTAATAAATTTTAACAAGTACAACTATAACTAGATAGTACATGAGTTTCTGAAAGTTATTAATTTCAAATTAATACAATTAGCTATTAGATGTTAAAATATGAAGTTCTTTGTTAAAAAAATAAATAAAACTGATTTTTCTATTAAGATTTAATGCAATTGTACTCTAAAGTGTCAAAGTACGTTTTCATTCGAAATTTATTAAAAATTCGTGAGAAATGATTATAAATTTTATTGTTAGTTTTTTTCTTAGTTTCGCATTATGTTTTAAGTATTAGTATAATCCTTAACAATGTCAGCTTCGATATAAATTAATGCTTACGTTCCCTTCTAAATTATGAAAATAGACTTCTAACATTTCTAACAAGTTTTAAATGACTTGATGACTTTAAAAAAAAATATTTTTCTTTAAATACACAACAGTAGCACGCGCATGAGTGTCCGTGTGTGAATATTTGTATTTATAGAAAAGGTTACTTTTTAGAGAATGGTATTTATATAAAAAAACTAAAGAAAATATATTCAATTTCAAAATTTCGGAAGTATGTCTCATTTTGTTTCATATGTAAACAAAAATAAATAATATTCTTCATTTTATAATGGGAAATTTAAAAACATTTTTATAATTATGATTTTTCTTTGAAGTATTTACTAAAGAAAATTACAAAACATTATTAATACCTGCTCGTATGTTTCAAAATCAAGTTTGTTTTATTCGTAATTTCAGATATGGCTGAAAATTTACCCATGTTAATTTTTCCATGGTTAAAACTTTTTACGAATCAAATTTTATTAAAGGGGATTGGAAATACTTTTTTATTTAAAAAGCAGGTAATTATCGTGATATTTTTAATTATTTAACATTAATTACTAGAATTTTTTTAAAGTTTATTAAATGTTAAAAAATCTAGCTCATATATTTAATTTATAAATTATATAAGCAACAATTTCAGCTATTTTTTTTTCCAAAAGCTTTGGAATGTATTGTGATACCTTATATCATTCCTGAAAACAACACATTAAGTCATGTTTGTAAGGAGGAAACATATATGATAAGACCCTGCTTGGATTACCAAATAATGGGAGCACAAAATCATTTTAAATTAAAATATTACTACACTTAGTCATTTTTACAATCCGTTTTGACGTTAACACTCAATATTAAAAAACTGCGTACGCAATTTTTTTTAAAAAAAGTAATTACTTAGAAATTATTTGTTCCGTTACTATCTATTGGAGTTTTCTGAAAGTCAAAGCAATTTAGTAAAGAGGTGAGGGATATCTCCGTATCATTACAACCTAAAAATGAACGGTTAATTAAGTAAAAGAAAAGCAGGGCGTCTATACGGGGAACTGCTAGTGATACTATTGCTTTCAATTTCCCTATCATACGTGAACTTTCTCACAAATTTAATTTCAAAGAGCATAATTTTAAATAAATAATTGAAATAAAACGTATGTTTTAATTTATTGAGATTTGCTTATTAGATGTGACGAAGTAAAAATGAATCAAATTAAAAATATATCACTAAGTCTTAAAAAAAAGATATGTTTCGAGCTTTTTGCGTAAGCAATAATTATTCCGAATTTATATATTTTAATGTTTGATTCTGCTCATCATGTCCGAAGTGTCCCGTTTAGAATAATAGTGCTTACAAAAATTAAAGTTAAATAATTATAAAAAATTGACAAACAATGGAGAAATTACTCCAGTGCTCACAACTCTAAGCATAATGCATGAATGGATTCTTTTTTTTTTTTTAATTTGAAAATATTTTTGTTTTGTTTTGCCTTTTAATTTGTGTAGCCGAAAGGCAACTTGAAGGACAAGGCTAGAAAAAGAAGACAAAAATCTGCCCACCCTATTATACGCGTTAATTATAATTAAATGTCACCCATAAACAATAGCTTGAAGCTAGGACAAGAGAGTGGATTGCCATTAAGTTTAATATAGGGTCTATAAACAAGATACGCTCAAGAAATTTTAATAAAAATTAATTAAAAAATGTTTTCTAGTTAACGCTTTGCATGGAATTGACAAATGTAGTAAAGGAAATGCGTGTGTGTGTGACTAACAAAGAATGCATTAAAACATTTGAAAGTTAATTAATTAATTTTTGATCACCATATCATCGAACCACATGAAATCCCGAAGAGAAAATTTACAACAGTATCTGTGTCGAATGATAGAAACAGTTAAGCTTGCTGAAATAGGTAGAGATTATGACCAACTATCACATTTAGAGTTATATATGCTCAGGGCGGAATAATGAAAGTTGCATATTGAAGTCCCCATCGTACACCTGTACATTTAAAAGACAACAGAGAGTGTGTTTAGTTATAAATCATAACTGGTTTGGTACGATGATTTCACATGAGATGTTATGGTGTTCTTCAAATCGGCTGAAGACGCAACACCTTTATGATAAACCAGATTCTTTAAGTGCCCCCCCCCAAATGAAATCTTAGTATTAATACCAAGCATGATTTAAATATTAATAATAACATTTTTTGTAAGAGTCCGTGGTATGATGAAAATTAAAATTGAAAAATTTTATGAAGCACCTCATATAAACAATTTTTAATGTGTTCGTTCCTACTTTTTGTACACTGGCAGCATCGTATTTAATGTTTTAAATTAACGTACTAGACATTAGAATATGGTACTTGTACCACATTCATACATGTGGTAATCTTTTTGTCAGCTTATTTACCATAAATCCCGGCGCATAACGCAAACATATACTTTCGAGCTGCAATTTTTAATTTTTAGGTATGTTCGCCGTATAACACGCACCCGCTTTTTACGAAGAAACCTGAAATGTACATATGCAATGCTCTTAAGTTTTGAAGTCATTTATTCGAGGTATTATTCCAAGGCATAGAAAAAAAAAAAAATAGTATACTTCTAGAACTACAACCATTTAAGTTCACGAGATTTTAAATAAATAGTATTCTGATACATGTAGAAGTCTAATTTTTTTACTATGCTCATCTTTTTATTTTTATTTTTAAAGCTCTCATTTTTATACCCGGCGTATAACGCGCACCCGTAAATTTCGTTTAGTATTTTCTGCGTTAAAATTGCGCGTTATACGCCAGATTTTACGGTAAGTAACATAAGGTTCATTCATAAAGGTGTTCCAATTATTACGCTACTCATTCTATCCGTTCTAAGCCTTGATCCGCAAGATATTTATCGATACCCCCTCCCTCCCCAGTTCATTGAGATCAGTTATTATTACCAATTAGGATAAGCAACATCATATGATGCGATGCATGGAACAAGGATCTCGTGTCAAGAATTCAAATTTCCTCCATGTAGCACATGTAGGTCAATGTGACTACCCATAGATATTCCAGACAAAACCATGTGTGCTCCTCTTCTATAACTTTCTTACAACAATATGATGTTGGCATTACATAGAGCTTTGTTCTTTCTAGATCGACACACTACATGAAACACTCCTCAAAGTAAACCGAGACATATTTGTGAAGAGTATAGAAGGCTATTATTCCCTGTTTCAAGTTACTTGATATTTTGCTCAAAATAAATGGACTCTTAAGTGACGTCGATTAAGATGGACCCACACAAAGGGTGGTCTTGCATAAAATCTTTGAGTTTGAAATTGGCTGTGCAGAGTAATAGTAGATATTCTATCATATAGTGGTGCAATCATCGTAAAATAGCAAAAAACACAATAGTATACCTGCTTCTTTGGAATGGAGGACTTACTAAGTCATCTAGTTGTGAGTTTGTAATCCGTGCAAGGTAGGGGCTGTAATCCTCATGACCTTAGTACTCAAGTTAACCTCAGTACTGAATTTTTGGATTAAAATTGTCCACATAATCTTCGAACTCACTACAAGATACGATGTGTACTGCAGGTAAAGTTATAATACCCTATATTCATTTATCCAAATATTCGCCATCTTTAAGAATTGTATAAACAGATTTTAGTGATATGCGTATCCAATATCTTAGTACAAAAATTGAAGATCAATAAACAATAAAAATTCCCATGCAGCTTATAAAATTGAGATTTGATTGATATTTTGAAGAGTATGCCATTTTTTTAACAGTTACACCATGTAATTCCACTGTAGAAGTAATTTCTACATGCTTTTAAATTAAATATCAATTTTAGAAGGGCTGAAAAGTAAGCTTATGCTTCCGTTGTTTTATTGATGATGAAAGTACTTTTAGGATAATTTGTTGAAAATGTCTTTGAATGTGTATAAGTTGTAACTTGAGAGAGAGAGAGAACTTCAGTACTTATTTATAATGCAGACATTTCAATTCTAATAATTACCCCTTTTAGAAAAACCAGTATATTTTTTCGAATATGTTACTTTTGTCATAAAATAAAATAAAAAGGAAATAAAGTTAAAATCTTTGTATGTCTTTAAGAATTTATTAACATTCTAATGGGTTATACTTAAAAAGTTTTATTATCACTCAAAATATAATTTTTTGTAAAATGTAAGAAAAATTCAAAGTGATGCTTCTTTGTTTTACTGTACAGTTGTCACTTAGCAGATTGATATATAAATGTTTGCACATTTATGTATTTATGTTGCCTTAATAAGATAAACTCAAGCTTAAGTTAAGTTATTTTACCTCAAATGTCATTATTATTTATATGTTTCATAAAGAAATTAATTTAAAATTATTAAGCACGTTTTTTCTTGTTATAATCCTTAATATTATGAATGTAGAATTTACTTCGAGATTTGCTGCGGTATATGTATAACTTAACAGCAGAATAACATTTCGTTTCTTCAAAAACAAAGCAAATAATTCAATGCGTTTGTAAATTCTGTTTAAATACAATTTGTTTATTAATATCCGATTACTTAAGTAAATTTTTGGGACACACATTAAATGCTATTAACTAAAATACAAACACGTATTTCCCTCCCTAATTTTAATTTAAATATGTTCCACAATGCCATTTTAAATATTTTTACCCAAAACACATTTGTGTATATATCCTTCTATTTTATTACGATATTCTTTTTTAAATCTTTATTTACTTTATTCAAACACAAGAAATCCAAGGTACGCTTCCAAAACTTGTACAATAGCATATTATGCCCTTAACTTTGATAATAAATGTTCCTGTGAATATAGTTTATGAACTCAGGTTGTAATAGAGTATGCACTGTGAAAATCAACTTATTCGCTAAGGGTTTTGTAATTAAACTGGTGGGGCATTTAAATAACCACATAGTTTTATATAGTTAATTTAGATTAATAAGTTGAATATTAAATTTACATAAGAGTCTTATTAATTACTGAAAGTCTGTGAGGTACATTTATTTAAATAGAGTTAATAGTTCCTGTCCGTTAAATATTCCATCATTCCATTCATGTTTATTACTACTACATTACATAATTTTTGTGGTCTTTGTTTATTTATAGATAGCTCAAAATCTGAGCTTAAATTGTATTCTTATTTATTTATTTTTTTAAAGAAAATAGAGAATGTTCTACGAAAAAATATATCCGTCTCACTTTGTTAATGAACGGTACATTTCCCCCCAAGGTGAAACGTATATACCAAAAAATATATATATTTCTATTTTTTTTCTATCAATTGATTTTCAAGCGAAAGTACTATCAAGGTTTTGTAAATAATAAAATATCCCTGATATGTGTTTAAATAAATTATGGAGTAAAAAAAAAAAAATACTCGTTTCATTTGACTAAAAAAACAAATTTAGTTTAAAAAAACAAATAATCATATTTAGTCGATAAGTCATGAAAATATAGTATTTTAGTATAATTTTATTCTTGTTGCACTATTCCTATTAATTTATGTTTTCAATATTTATAAAACGGATTTTCAATATCACGCTCTATTTGTCTTTTCAATTTACATTAGGAATTGCAATAGTACATGATATGGAATTTTTCAGAAGGAAAGTACATTATAAAATTTCAAATGTATTTAAACTGTTTTGTTTGCTTAACATTTTATGAAATCACATTAAGTTGAAACATTTTATAGAATTCGGAGCATGAATACTTTTAAATGCAGACGAAAATTATTTTATTTTGAGGGTTACAGAATAATTGTGTTAGTGTTTTTTTCCCTTTTATTTCCCTTTTTCTCTAATATCGAAAGTTTGTGGTACTTTTAAAAGTAAGTTTATTAGTTTTATAAATGCTTGCATTTTTTTACCTATGTTTTGGTTTGTGTTTCTTTCGATGTTGTTTTTATATTTATTGTTATTCAATTTTTGTTTTGCTGAAAATATATAAGTAGTCAATCATTAATTTCTTTTATCGTGCCAGATGCTTTTTCTCAGCTAATGCTTGATAACACTGACAATGAAGATGAAAGAGTTAATAGTTGTTTTAGCAATGAATGTACCATGCTGTAAATCATCATAAAAGATGAAACTTTTCACTAAAAGATGTACTACTTATAAACTGTATACTAAAACACCAGATAAAACTGATTCATAATATGGAATTGATGGTAGAAAAATGTCACATCGACTCCTCTTACCACGTTGTTTGTGTTTGTGTTTTTCTTTTTTATTGTTATTAAAACATAGTTTCGTTTAAAATTTAAAACTACTTATTTGTAAGGGTATTTCATACAATTTTTCAAAGTTTGAATGTTAGTCTTTGCACACACACACATTTGACATCAATTTTAAATATCTTGTATCTAACTAATGATTGATGAATCAATTAATGATTGATAAGAGGGAAATTGAATCTACACTTAATTTTGTCCTACACGTGCGGAATACTTTTTTTAAAATAACAGCATAATGAAACATTATAAATGGTTTTTTAGAAATAAATACCAATAAATATTAATATTTAACTAACACAATATTTTTTTTAAAAATACCTAAAGTTTACAAAAATCACAGTTATAAGTGACATTTGAGCAATATTTTATAGCTTCAAAGCAATTAGGGAAACTAGTAATAAACTTGTATCAGTTAAAGTAATACTAAAACAAATTAGATGTATTTATCTAGAAAGTGTACTAAAATTTTAATGTTTTATTAAAATTTAAAGATTTTAAAGCTGAGATCGAGTAAATGTTAGAAGAAATGTGACATTTTTTATGCCATTATTTAAATAACAAGTCATAACTCAAAACATATTCGTACAATAAGAAATATATTTGAACATTCTCTAGAAAATATTATATAAATATCAGGCTCAAAAAGAGAGTTTTATATAGAAATACATTCATAATATTTTGAGTTATCAGACTAGCCATGATAGATTTTGTACCATTTAAGTGCCCTCTTCGGTACATAAAAAACCCACTTCAGGTTTTTCTAATTTTATAAAATTGATTGTAACTTTACCTCCTCGGTAACGTAGAACAACACAAAGTATGTTTTATAAAGCCAAAACATAGCTCTAGTCAAATAAAAAAAGGATTTTGATCGAATTGGATCATTTCAACGCGTTCAGATACCTTAAAAATCATTTTTGACTGTATACGTCGCATATTATGCAAGATGATACAGTTATCATTCTTTTTAATTTAAAAAAAAACCATAGTTTACACTCATGTATTTAATAATATATAATAAAAATCCAGAGAGTGTTTTCCTTTTTATAACAATCTCTTAAGTCAATCTAAGTCACTCGGCCAACAAACAAAACAATATGTTTAAGAACAATAGAAAATTTATGCATTATATAAATATTTCTTAGATAAACAAGAGAAAGGGAAATTGCAAACCGAAAAACTATAACCTTAGATCAAGCGGATTCTAAATAAAAAGGAAACTATAAGAATACCAAATGCATGACGAAAGAAAATCCTCTTTGAGATATTCGGTCAACACTCAGAAACAAAGCTCCATCGTTCGCGAAATGTTTCACCCCAAAAGATGCTCTATCTGCATGCTGAAATGAGCATAGAAACCAAAGCGTAATATGTCTCCAGAGAGACATTTTGCTCAAAGACCGACGCTATATGACTTCATGCTCTACTCTTTCTTTTACTTTGTTGCATCCTAGTATGTACGATGTTTTCTAAGCATCATTCCTACGAAGAAGGTTTTTTCTTGAATGTTTGACTTATGTGCTAAAGCGATCTTTCTTATGGAATACAATACTTCTAAAAGGAACAATTAATATATAGTGAGAAAATTAAAATAATTATATCTTTAGTTTTTAACCTTTTAGGTATTTGAGTTCATTCGAAAAAAAGATTTTGAAAAAATGCATATATGAGCATTTTTTGATATTTAGTGTCGTCTAAATGAGAATATGCACATAATTCTTTTAAATGATTTTATTAAAATAATTAAAAAGAAGTGTGTGTGAATATTTCTTAACATATATCATTAAGAAAAAATTAAACATTTCCTTTTATGGAAAATGCTCTGATAATAATGATATTTTGACTATATACAGCTAATACTTCTCTACATAGGCTGGACTGAGAGTTTTAAATTCACATTATTTTTAGAGTTGCTATCAGTTGAAATAAACAAGTAATACAAAAAAAAATTAAGTCAATTCCTACTTAGGTCAGCAAATAAAATTTTTATTTTAGTTAGTTTATATTAAATAGTCAAAAATAATACAAATATGTATATAAATACATTTGACAGAATCACAATATTAAATGACAAAATAGAAAGCGATTTTTCTTGCAATTTTCCATTTTCCTTTTTATATATGATGTTGGACTATTTTTCTTGTTTGTTACTATTTATTCATTAATTAAATATAGTTATTCTACTAAAAATAAATCACATTTTTAGAAATTAGGCTATCCAGGTGGGATTCGAACCTACGACATTTGGATTAGAAATTGAACGCTGTAACCATTGCGCTACAAGAACACAAAAACTGTTTTTTTTTTCTATATATGCTGTTAGACTATGTTTTTTACTATTTATTCATTTTTGTTATTTAAATAATAAATTAACATTTAAAAAAACTGTATAAAACAAGATCATCCACTGCAACTTTAAAAAATAAACTTGGAAGGATGAATATAAAATATTTTATTAATGATTAAAAATTAGAACTATATATATATATATATATATATATATATATATATATATATATATATATATAGGATAGGAAGAGATTGAACTAATTGTAGGAATTGAAAAATGTACCTTTCTGTTAAGATTTCTCTGTCCATAAATGTAAAGATATATGAATGAATCGACTTCTAAACTATATATTTCAAAAATTCTACTACAGTTACATACAAACAGTTTGAAAACGCTTCTTTCAAATTGTATGTATCTAAATATATATTATAAATGCGAATGTTTGTGAGGATGTTTGTGGGTTTTTCGCGTAAAAACAACTGAATGGATTTTAATGTAACTTTACAGTAATATAGCTTATACATCAGAATAACACATTGGCTATAATTTATACCATAGTCTATAAATTATAAAGATATTATGTGAATTGTCCAAAATTAAACGATATTTGTCAAGTAAGTAGGAAAAAATTCTGCCATCTGCAAGCAATTTGGCGTGCGTGACAAAGAAACGAACAAAAGCATATATCTATCTTTTGTTTGTGAAGAAACCCTTTTTGTTTTGGCTACGCAAGGCGTTTGCTCCTAATTAGTTCTTGTGATCAGTATAATCTTCAATTTTTTTTATTTCAGAATAAAACTAAGTTTTGAAGGGAGAGGTTGTTATCAACCTCCCTTTCTTTGAATGGTTTTTTTTATTATTTTGTCATGCACATTTGGTAGTAAGAAATTGTTCTTTTTTCAAAATAAATTCTTTTATCGGTGCTGGTACTTAAAGTAAAAAAACGTTGTCTTTCACACTACATCATTTGGACAAATTTTCAAAATTTGTTTGTGGTTAGTAGTTAATTATAACGCTATAATTTTAATTAATTAGGTGGATATTGCATTTTTAAATATAAAAATAATTACAACTACTGTACTGTATTTTTTGGAGTGAGTGAGCGAGGGAATATTAACGACACACTGTTCAGCTAAACGAGAGCTTTTGGCAAAATACCACGTAATTTTGAACGATGGTCAAGTGACGTGGCCGAAACCTGAGCTTACACCCCTTCTCCTAACTATCACACAACACAAACTTAGAAGGAATATTCTACCAATACTTAGCAGGAATATTCTTTGAAATCCACTCTTCAAAGACATATGGCAGTCCGGGGTCTATGATGAGTATTTTAGCGGGAAGGTGAATAGTTTTGAAGCAGATATTGCGTTTTCAGATGACGGCGTTTTCAACGGATTGCAAAGATTATTATGTTTGTCCCGAAAAAATAGTTCATGTCAAAATTTAAGTGTCTTATATTTTTGTATGTTAAAACAGACCTTAGAAAACGATTTGACTATTTATTTTAAGTGAACGGTGTATATAATTAATTTTACAGTGGAATATATTTTATTAATTTATTAGCTCTTAACGGATTTAATTTCTTTCAGAACTTGGGAGTCAAACGGGGACAATTTTATGACCTAGTTCGGTTAAACCTTTAAAAGGGGGAAAGGTATAATCCGCCTTTGAAAACGTTACTTGAAGGCAGAAAAATCTGTGCAATCCATTTTCAAAGCATCTTTGCACTGACGGAATTTTCCGTGCTATCCGGTTAGAGGGTTAAAAAAATATTGTATTTTGTTTATGTAATCCCTTAATTTTCAATGTAGGCATCCAAAAAAAATCTTAATGCGGTGGATAAAGTATTAACGTGCACCCCTTCCCTACACGGCGGGTCTTACAAAGCTCTCATAAAGCTAGAGCTATGAAAGTAGCTAGACATTTGCCAACTTGACTCTATCGTTATCATTTCGCTGTGTTTTTCATTGAATCGCCATTATAGCAATTATAATTTAAGAAAAGGCGTTGCTTGCGATTATTACTATTTTAACATAAAATAAATACAGCAGAATACACTATTTTAAGCGTTCATTGCACGAAACTTTAGGCAATGTGTTACTTTTGCTGAGCAGAAATCAGTTTAGGTGGTATTTTCAAAAATCGACCCTAAAGAGTGTTACGAGGAGTTATAAATAAAAAAAAATTCTTTTTATCAGCTATTAGATCTACATACTTAAAATTTAACAAATGCGTTATTCTTTTTGCTTTTGTTTTTTGTTTAGCTTAAATATGCAAAAGCTTTTTTGTTTAATTTGCAATTCACGTAACATTAACTCATGAAAAACTTTTTTATCCTTTAATCTGTTTTATCCTTTATCCTTTTATCTTTAATCTTAATTTTTCAGTTTCCCCGTGCGAAGAACGGGTATACCAGCTAGTATATATATATATATATATATATATATATATATATATATATATATATATATATATATATATATATATATATATATATACGTATAGTTTCTCGGGTTATTTGAAAATTATAACTTTTCCAAAAATTTAGATTTTCAGAAAATGGATTGAACGATAGAAATAACATAAGAGAAAAGAAAATAAGTATTTCAAATAAGCCAGTCTTTTCAAAAAGTATCGTAATATGTCTTTAGTTTCTTTTTTTATATGGGCAATAACTATTTCTTTTAAAAACGAAGAAAAAAATGAATGTTTTGTGCGAAGATTCGAACCTCCAACTTCTGGTTTCAACTTCCTGTTTCAAAACAGTAACTTCCGCGTTTTTCTTTTTCTTGAAATTGTTTCTCATTAAATCGCCTTTAATTCGATTTCCCCGTTCAATAGCTTCAAAAGAAAGGCATTTTCAAGAAGCTATAATTATTCAATATTTTTTTAAGAAATCCTTTTTTGTTTAAATACAAGTGTTTAATGTGGTCGGATACGTTAGGGCAAAAACCTCATGTGAAAATTTTTCACATTATGAAAAAAAAGTGTTTGAGAAATAAAAATTATCATAAGTTTGACTAAATACGTAAATCGGAACTTGAAATTTCGCCTTAATTGCATCCAAGTGAACAATTATATATATATCAATTACAATTAATATATATACAATTATATATAATTATATAATTATTATATATCGCTACTAAATTATGACACTTGAATTAATTTTAATTCAAGATCTCGTCACACGCTAAATATTGCCATGATTTAATTTTTCCAAGAGTACCAGGGCCAAATTAATACCCATGGATCGTTTGCATGCCACATAATCATACGGAATGCGTGTCTAGGATTTTCGCATCCAGAAAATCTATCGATTGCAGATGGAATTGAACTCGCAACCTTTTTAAGACTTACGAAGCAGGCACGCTACCTCTGAGCCACCTAGCCGACACAATTATATATTTTAAAACAGATAAAAATGATTTAACACAAACGTAAATCTAATTTGCATTAGGACTACTAAAGACAGGCCTGGTAATTTTTAAACACAGTAATATTATAAGGACGACACTTGTTTTAGTTAATAATTGATAGCTCATTAACATCACATTTTCTGGTACGACTGAGTGAAGAGGAGGACTAGTACGAGGACATCTTGCTTTTCAAACCACCACATCACACTGTGAAGGGCTCACGTGTCTTTTCTTTAACATGTCATTTGGGTTCTTTGGTCCAGAATTAATGGCAACTCTTTTTCAACCACATCCAAGAAGTGAAGTGTGAATGAAAGATGCAAATGAACAAGCTTTTAACTATCGGAACTTAGAGTAAACGTGATGGCAATATAGGGTAATTGATGACAATGTATGGCAATTTGTGATAGTGGATGGAAATTGGGGTAGTTGATGTCCAATATAAGAATCGTGTTTCAAGTCTGAATGAGCTTAACGTGACGGTAATTAGAAGTTATAAGTGATTGAATATATGAAATTCAAGTTGCACACCAGTGCATGCAAATAAAGACAAGATTGAGCACAAGACAATATTGATGGATTCTTCAAACTGCAATAAAGTAGGATTGACTATTTAATATTAGAATCAAAGATTGAGTTAGAATCGAGTTTAGGTGGTTCAGTTATTGATAGTGGTCTGAATTAGATTAAGTTGCTTATTATCTATATATATACTGTGTGTTGCGTATTTTTCCATCGTAAATTCTCTCACATCAATTATTATAATTTAATTTGTTAAAGGTTTGAGTTGAATATCTTAATAAAGTCATATTGAGATAATGATTCCTTCTAGTTCTTTCGTTAATCTTGCAACTCTAGCTCACGCTGATACTCCGAGAGATATTCTCCGTAGGGGGAGGGAACATCACAACACCACCTAAACATTTTGATCATTGAAAAATTTAGCATACATCGCACCTTTTACGCGGCTGATTTTTAGCGTTGCTATGACTAGAACCCATAACTGTACATAAGCAATGCCGGATACAAGTTCGTGAACATAACCATTAGGCTACACTGCCAATTTAAGTTGGTACCCTAGTGTCTTGACTTCCAAGCCATACTATGCGTGGATTTTGATTTGGATTACGCATTTTAGTTTGGGTATTTAAAAATAAAGGGAACGGTTTTAATTTGAATCCTATATCCCAATGAATGTTATTATTATATAACTAAGGTGCCTATATATTGCATATTACAATTACATTTAGAAATTCAAAAAAAAAACCCGACTTATCATATATAATCCTATATCCGTAGCTTGTCATCTTTATATTTTAAAAAATCTAGCTGGCATAATATTTAATTTGGAAGAGAAATAGCAAATTGTGTACAAAATATCCTAAGATAACATTACTATCAATAATAAAACTTAACAATTTTTTTATTTTGTTTCATTTTTACTACAGTTTAGCATAAAAAATATTTCTTGTTAGTTTCTGTCAAAGAAGCAACACAAAATGAAACAATTCAAGATACTATTTTTTTAAGAAATTGAGAAATATTTAATTTTCAAATTTTATTTCTTTAATATCTTCTAAATATAATTAAGAAAAAACCAAATTAAAAAAAATAACGTTGCAGTTGATTCATATTATTGAAGTTTTTCACGGAAAATGCTTGTACGCTGTCGAAGAAAAAAACCTTTTGTGAATATATTTTTTACAAATGTATTGATTATTCAAAGAATCTCTTTTCATTTTTTGGGGGAATGAATTGATTAAAAACTGATGTGTAAATTAATGATGGAGTCGGTTTTACCTCTTTTGGGGAGATTTAATCAAATGAACAGAGCAAAAATCATGTGTAAAAAAAGAGGAAATAGAAATGTAAAAACGAACGAATTCGTTAGCTGTAATAAGCTACTTTAATATCAAAATTTTCATCGGAAATTCGATATCGCCTGTCAACCAGTGAACAGTTTCCGAGAATGAAATGACTAATTTAGATCATGGTTGGGTGGCGATGCGAAGTAAAATGAAGAAATTTACACCTCTAGTCTGATTTTTTCCTTTGAAAATGTAATACCAAAGGAAATGAACTTTTTTTTTGTCTTTGGACTTCCGAATCTTTTTGAATTTAGAATGTGAGAAAAAGTTATAGTACCAAATATTATGTTTGGGAAAAAGAAATCCATTATTTTTACGCGAACTTCAAGACTTTATTTAACATGTTTTCAATTACAAATTTGTGTCAAATATGAACCGTTTTGTTCTATAATTTGTTGCCATTTTAAAGGTAGCTTCCTAATGCCTCTCTCATTGTCCCTATTGCAGAGAAGTTATAATAATTGATTTTCACGATCTTCTCTTGATGTCAAATTCTTATTATATTAATAAGAAAGTTTTGCAATGTAAAAAAAAAAAACATGGTTATCGCTTGATGCCAAGTTTGGAATACATGGTGGGTGCCTTAAAACTTCCAAACGAAGCTTCCGGAGTTTCTAGTGATTCACTATAGACGTGTGTTGCCTGGCATCATCCCTGATTGAACATCTCTCTTGTTGGTCATTTATGGCTGTTTCTGGTCAAGTGCTAGTTCCAAATGATTCAATTGTAGGCATCAGAGATCCTAATTTAGTATTTGGTCATATGGAAGCAACTCATATTAAATTATTCCTTTAGATTCCCTCCAAATTCACAACAGAGCCTTCTTGGCTTCACCATCGTTTGAGCCGCTTCGCCGTGCTTTGCCCACGATCATTTTCGCACAAGATGTGTGACCCATTTGGATTCTGTGTGACCCATTTCTCACCCCCAGTTTCCGTCCACTTAAGAAAGAGGTTGATTTCATTCTGTTTGGCCAAAGTTTCGCCGATGAAAATTAAATCCATTATGTTGTGTGTGTGTTAATAGGTATGCCACCTAAACATCAAGCTTCTTTTTGAATATAGCTTTGTGCAAATGGTTCAAAAGAGTTCTATGGTCGATCTTTAGCTCATGGGTGATGGTACGGCTGTTGACATTCCGGTCAACTTCGATCATTTTTCTGATGTTATTGATATTTTCAATGACGGGCATACATGAACGGAATCGACGAAATCAAAATTACACCTAACTGGCTGTTACGGAATCGGGACAATAAACATCATCTACTGTTTAGTCAACTTGCTTGCATTTTCGTCTTTATCAAATAAAACTGTAAAATGTACTGAATTTTCTCTTTGTTGGCTTCCACTTTCAACATCATGTGACTCAAAACTGAATAGTCCAAACAAAAAGCAGCACAATATTTTTTTCGAAACATCACCTTTTCAACGAGCATACATGTCAAATAGTTTGATCGATACTTTATGAGATATCAATCACTACAGCCTTCTATCGAAAAAAGAATGCATTTCTTTTTCTCAACATAATATTATTATCTAAAGAAATTAACATTTCATACGAGATACTTAAAATTAATGTGTAAGCATTAAAACGTATCACACTTAAACGAAAAATAAGCCTAACGTGAAAAGAAGTTTAAAGAAACTATTTTAACCCAAAGAATTCAATTTTATTCCGCTCTTTCAAAGAGGGTGTCTATATTGCTCTTCGCAAATATTTGCTGCTGAGTGTAGCAAAAGACGTTGAATGACATCCAGAAGAAATATAATACTTTTGATTCAGTAAAGGACAGCTGCATTTCGTCTTCACTTATATAGCTCAGTGACTTTACATTGTCTTTTGCATTTCTGTCTGAGGACTCTTTTATTGAATGTTTATAAAATCAGATTCAAAGTTTGATTTTAAAATTTTTGAATGAAATAACCTTGTTTTGTGTCAGCATCATCCCTTATCCTCTCAAATATTCCCTTTTGCATATCAAAAGAATCAAAAGTTTAAGAGGGAAATAGGCTTGCTAAGGTTCAAGGACTTTCTCTCTATATCTAAGAAAGTAAATCAATTTCTTGCAGTTTGGATCAGTTCCACGTTCTGGTGCTTGCAAAAATGTGTGCTTAATCTAATCGGCAATAACACTTCCCGCCATTTTAAAGGAATCTGAAATCATCAGGATAAAAGGCAAAGCAAATTTTTTAATTAATAGTTTATCCTATATTATCATTTGGTGTTTCATCTGGTTTTGATAATTAAATTCGATATAAATCACTACTATTCTTATGTTACGAAAACATTCCATTTCTAAAACAATGAATAGCTTTCCTTTTTCTCGAAAGTAAAAATTTATATGAAGTTAAGTTTACATAATTTATTTGTTAAATTCTCGAAAGATATATTTTCATAATCCCTGGTTGTTATAAAGCTTTTTTAAAATTATTAATTATAAAATCCCCCTTTAATACCTTATTGTTTATCTTCGTATAAAATGTAAATGTATTTGTTTCATGAAGTGAAATGGATTGTATCTAAGAATTTTGAAATCAGAAGGCCTTATTTTTACTATACACATACCCACAATTTCCTCCTCTTTACTTTTTTTATTTCGAAAAAAAAATAAGGTATATTTTACAAGGGAATCTTCCTCTTCCTTTAGGTGTTCGAGAGCTGTTTCATAAATTGAATTACAATTAAAAGACTTGAAAAATGCTCAACTGACACGAAAACTTTTTCTTATAACACGAATTAAGCTATAAAGTGTTTTGCATGATATTGCATGTTTTTGCTCTATAAGTTTCCAATTCCGAATTCCCCAAGTTCCAAATTCCCATGCACAAGTAAAACACAGCTATACACTCACAGCTATATATATTGAGGTGGCCATAATTTTTTCTTTCCTTTTCGATCACTATACGGTAGAAAAGTTACTTTCGTCAGCATAAGTAACTCCTGAAAAAAATCATCAAATCAAAAATTACCTTCCTCTCGTCCACCTCATTTTAATTTCTGAAAAATGGAGAAATTTTGCTTTTTTTTGTTAATATTTTTATAATTATTTAAATTGAAAAATTCTCAATGCAATTGTATTGAATGTAAAACATAAGTATGAAGAACGAAAAAAATAAATTTAACATGAAAGTGTTCAAAATATTATTGCTCGTGCAAAAATTCAATTTTTTTTAACTAGCCGCATTCCGTAACTTTGTTCGACTTTCCCTTTATTCGACTTTCCCTTATAAACCCTTCGCCCCCTTTAGTAAACAAAACTTAATAAATGGTCACAATATTTGCATTTTGAATATTTAAACAATATATGGAAGAAAGAAAATCCGAACAAATCAAATATTTAGGATCTTCTAAGTATTTGATTTGTTGTATTTTCCATTTCATCCTTAGAAACTCAACAAAGTATTTCATCTAGCAATAATGTTTGTGTGGAAATTCAAAGGAATCTTAAAATTCTTAAGGACTCAAATATCCTAGAGTCTTTTATTTTTGTTCGTGGCCATACCGGAATATTTGAAAAATGTAAGGTATGATTTCTTGTTTAAGTCCTTAACCAAGCTTGGAGATTGAAATATTAGTTAATATTCCAAAACCATTTTATGAGAAAACAACGGAAGAAAATTTTCTCACTTTCTGGAACTCTCAGTATAGCAATGGCTTGTTTGTAAAATTTTGAAGAACTTGTAGAAGAAAGAAAATGCCTAAAGGTTAAACTAGATGCTCTTAAAATCTACTGGCCTCCAATTTTTTTTTCAGGTTGTTTCATGTAAACTTCGTTCACATTATTTTATAATTACATTTATTTGATTTTGTAAATTTTTATTACTCCGTTTTCATAACTTCATTGTATTGGTTTTGTAACGTTATTGTTTTATTTTTTTATGTACGTTTTTGTCTTTGTAACTTATTTCATTATTTTGTTTCTTTAGTTTTGTTATTTATTTATTATTTAAATTACTTCTATATGCCCAAGAGATGCTTGTGGTGCACGAGGTGGTGTTTATTTTATCTATTTACATCTTGCTAATAATGATAAAATAAAACTACACGCATGAAAAAAATATTCTCTAATGTACCATATCAGACACTTGTTTTCAACTTGAATCCTAACGTAAATACATAAAAACTGAATTAACATTTACAATTAAAAACTCTCCAAATTAGACATTCAATATCTTATTATTGCAAGTATTTAATGTCATACTTTATATGGAATTCACAGAAATATGTGTAGCAAAAAAATGACTTAATAGTTAAACTGTTAGGAGTTTGAGACAAAATTTTCCTAAACTTTTGCTAGCAGAATACGGGCGCTAATCACAGAAATCCAGCCAAGAGAAATGAAATATTAGACTAGATATGGTTCCATCCCTCCGCTAGGGGTTTACATAATTTGACTGTATTTTTTAGCTTAAACATAATATTTACCAGGTAAAATTAATTTGTACAGTATAGTTAAATTAACTATAGGAAAATTTTCCTTTGTAGAATAAAAATACTCTTCTACCATCTTGAATTGTAAAGATAATTATTTACAGTACTGTTACGTCATCAGCGCACTGTAGCGCCATCTGTAAAAATTTGTAAAAGTAGTTATAGTCGAGAGCTGTACCCCAAAATAAGCGAATGCACGAATAAAATAGGGTTAGTATTGCGAAAGTTTAATTTTTTATCGTACCAGATCACAACAGTCCAATTAAATTAAGACGAAATAAGTATTCTAAATAAATCTAAAATATAATGCATATGAATAAATAATTTCTAATAATGCGTATTATTTTTTGCAACATATTTTAAATCAAAACCTTCCTAAAACAGTACTAACAGAGGGGATTATGAATTTTACAGCAAATTAATTTTAGATTTGAAATTTCTGAATAGCGAATAGATCAATTTTTCATCTTCTAAAAGCCTCTGAATTATGTATTATCAGAAATATTTTCTGAATATTTTTCCAAAATCAGAAATTTTGAAATAAGACGTTTTATTTATTTGTATTGCAACTAGTACTATTTATAGTCTTAACTATAAATTCTTATAAAGGCTGATAAAATTTTACATGAAAACATTATTTAAAAAGGATATATATATATTCAAAAAATACTTTAAAAAAAGAGCAAACAAATGTTTCCTTTTTTATGACTTAAAAACCATGCTGTCTTAGTGAAAATATAAATATATTAATAAATTTATTTTTAGACTTAAAAGTTATATGATATTTAAATAGTGGCACTTACACCTTCATGTGATTTTGTTATTGATTTAAAAGAAGGGGGACATAAGTAAAATTTATTTTTCGGGTCTGCATGCCATATAAGATTTTGGAGAAAATGTTTATAAATCTAAAAATAAACAAATACTATTTGCTCAGAGAATTAAATTCTCAGCAGATCGATGTGGATAACATAAGTAAAATTGAATACATAAAAAGAAAGAAAAATATTTATTCTCTTAAATTCTCTGAATACTTTGACTGTCCAACTATACTTACGAAATACTTTCATTCTCTCATCAACTCTCTCATTTAAGAACAGCATGGCCTAGTTGGCATACATTCATAGATGCTGGAATGATTCCAGAATACATATAGAGAAATTTCCGTTAAAAGCTCATTATGTAACTTTTCGGTGATTTTTGTTCTAAAACATACTTTCCCAAGCACCCCACGTTGAAAAAAGATGATTTCTTTGCAAGTTATTTGAAGATGTCTACAAGGCCAACTCAAAATATAAAGAAAAGGACAAATGGAGAACCTGGATTGAGCAACTTTTTGTTTATCGAAGTAACTTTAAGGAAGCAAAAGAAATAAATATATCAATATATTGAAAAGAGAATACATTGTATTAAATACGCCCTGAAGTTGTTCATTTCGAAGAAGAGTTAAATTATTACAAAATCGAGTAATTTATATTTAGTTTATTTCAGTTCAAAGTATTTGAATGAAGAGGCGATAACTTTAAAGAAGTTCAATTCCGTATTGGCATTCGAATGTCAAACGGTAAGTCGTGTGTTGCGAAAACGTTGGAAAGTTAGCATTCCCGAAATTTTCAGTATGCAATAGTATTTAGATGACTGGCTATATTCGTAACCGCGTTTTTGTGAGAGTGTATAGATGAATAACTCTTTTTGACATTTAGTGTTAGTTGGGAATTACAATATACGTATGATATTGTTTTAATAATATTACTATAAAAATATTATTTACAAAAAAATTTTAACCAAAAAATTTGGGGAAAAAAAAAAGATATTTTCACAACGTTTTTCTTTCATGAAAAATGATTCGATATAATTATAATATGTTGCCTATATATATGGCTAAGAATTTTGTACAGAGTCTGAAATAATGCTTTTGAAATATATATTTTAGAAAAAATTGATTTATATTTTTAATATATCAGAGAAGACAAATTTTAACAAAAACATTGTCTATTATTGCGATTGATAGAAACTCTGAAAATAATATGAATTTTTCAAAACGCTTAGTTTAAGCTCTATTTAGAAGTCCTAGTTATTTATGGTGAAAATAGCATTAATATAAAAGCATTTCTCAAAAAAGGAGAATGTTTTAAAAACATGCATTTTTTCCTTTGTTTTTTTGCAAAATTAATTGCATATAAATAATTAATTTTGTAACAATGTTCTTGCGAGAATCTTATATGTACATTATAATTAAGCTGAAATTAAATACAAAAACAAAACATTCATTTATATGATTTTGTAAAATCATAGCTATAAACACAGACAACCACGAAAAAGAGACAAGACTTAAAATAAGTTTTCTTTAATGGACATTCTTTTGATGCAATTATAAAGACGGTTCTTTTTCCAATTTTATCTCTGTATAATAATTAAGTAAAACAAACAACTTTGAAGAAACTTCAGTGCAAATGAACTTTAGATTATGAAATATCCATTCGTAATCCTACAAACATGTACAAAAATAAATATTCTTAATAAACGGGACATATAATATTAAATCATACATAACATGAAGAAATTTATTTATACGCTTCATTATTAAATTTCCATTCGCCGTCTTGGTCTCCTTTATGCATACTTCTATTAAAAATTATAAGATGCAACGAGTGGGAATTCATAAAATTCCTCAAATTATTAAATATATTTAAAAGAAATAGCCGAAAGACAAAAAAAAAAGAAAAAGAAAGGCAAAAATATCTAAATACTGTGTTTACTCGAATCTAAGCCCCACATCTTTATTTCAATGTGAATTTTACTAAAAATCGGGTGCGGCTTAGATTCGAAGGACAAAAATATTCGTTGGGAAGGGAAATTAGAGCAATTACAGGTTAATGAATGTACTTCAAGTTTATAATGCTGGTAAAATAACTAATCATTCACTTTGCCTTAGTTCTGATTTTAAATTTATTTTAATTCCGCAAAATTGATATCGATAAACCATTGTAAACTATTTTTAATTTTTCAAAAAAACTTGTTGAGAATTAGGGATGCGGCTTAGAATCGATGGCGGCTTAGATTCAAATAAATAAGGCAGTTTAAAAATAGATTTAAAAAATTTCGTCAGTAAGATGAGTTTTTTTTGTGAGTGTGAATAAAGTAATATATTATTGTGTTTTATTTATTTTTTTAAATATGTAATTTTATAAAAATTGGGCATTGATGTGTATCGCGTAACTCCTTGAGATATTTACACAATAAATGGGTCATATATTGTGTATTAAAAAGACCTTTTATAAATATGCACACTTCTTCACACTTAAGTTTACTAAAATGGCCAATGAAAGTAGCTGTCCTTGTTCGACTGCAGTTACCGATCTTGTTTGTAAAATACTATAATCGATATTCGGAAAAGAATTGTTTCTTATTGGAAACATACCTTCCCGATATTGTCCTGTCTCTTTTCATCAGTACCTTTGACAGCCCAATCGAATTTTGGGATAAATAAGTTCACCGCAATTTCATTTTAGCCACCGATAAATTCGAATTTGCCGAACGGACGCTTTAATTGGTTTTTCGATTATCTCTGGTTTCTTTAAGTGCGTGGAAAAAGTAAATGTGTAAATGTCAGTGAAGTTCACAGCACTTCAGGGAAGAATAGGATACTGAGCGTTATTGATTGACTTAAATTAATATGCGAGATTAAATTAATTGATTCTTATCACCGCGTTAACTAAAAAGACTTAACATATTGACTGATATTAATTTAAAAAGTAACATGTGTGATTTATTTTTTAAACTATACTGATTTTATAAATTTTATAGGAGCAAACATTTCAAGCTCAACAAATTCACTTACTTTATACGTGCGAATAATCTACTAACCTAAGATTCTACCTCAATAGATTGTAAATCATAAGTGTTCCTTAAGCAAATTAAGATAATGCTAATTGCAATTGAAAATTATCATTATCAGTCAAATATCAAGTTTCCGCAATCTTTCTTTTTTTTCTGTGCCTGTAATCCATTCAATTTCCTACTAAACTAAAAGATAATTTATAAAAATAGGTTTTATGTTTAAATTACCGTAAAATCTGGCGTATAACGTGCACCGCCGTATAACATACACCTATACTTTCAAGCTACAATTTTTAGCTTTTAGGTATATTCGCCGTATTACGATCACCCCATTTTTTACAACGAAATGTACAAGCGCAATGCTTTTATGTTTTGAAGTCATTTTTTCCAGGTTTTGTTCCAAGACTTAAAAAACAAAGCATAATTCAAGAATACAGCCCATTAAGTTTATAAGAAATGTTATTTATTTAAAGAAACAGTATTTTTTTTATACATGTATAAGTCTAATTTTTTAATATGTTCATTTTTTTTTAAATTTTTGAAGCTTTCATTTTTATACCCGGCGTTTAACGCGCATGCGTAAATTTCGATCTTATTTTTTGTGTTAAAAGTGAACGTTATGCGCTGGATTTTACGGTAAGTAGATTGTAGTTACATATAAATGCTGATATTTAAAGATGCATTATTAAAATCAAAATATGATAGTGAATTACTTTGACTAACTGCCGCAGATGCTAAAGGGGATAAGACATAAGCTCGATATATTTTTTTCACACAGAAAAATTGCCTAAAGTAACATTAATTTCAGACTCAAATAAGCTACATAAAGAGGGTACATTTTAATGTACTTCCCTGTCTGCTTCAATCAGGTTATAAACATTTGAGCTTATTTCAATATTAGACAAGTTTTATCTAAAAAAATAATGTTTCCAATTTAGATCTTGTTCCTTGTTAGACTTTAGGTGAGAAAATATTAAATTAAAATTGAATTTATACTTAACGTATAAACAAAAATTACACCATGCAGTGAAATAAATGAATTTAATGTTCAAAATGATTTATGATTGTGAATTAATACAAATTGCCAAGTATGTGGGAAATTAGAAGTTACAGTATACATAGAAGTATTTTGAGGCAAAAACTAATAATATATAGAGAGAGTAAAATCATTACATAAATACTTCAAAAATCCACAAGAGGAGCCAATAACAATACTTTTTTTATTAATTTCTTTGATATTTGCTTAAACATTTTCCTTTTTTCATTTAGCAATTTATTTTGTTAGAAAGTAATTTTGTAAATATAGATTAAGTAAATAATGCATTTTAATATTATAGTTCCGATCTGTGATTAAGTTATAACAATACACCATGTGTTGTCCTTTTACAAATAATAAATTCTTTTCAAAAATAGCTTTTTTGACAAGGATTACCAAATCTGGTCAGATTGAAGTTTATATTAATTTACCGTATGTTTACGTACATGAGCCGAAAGTACATTTTCCTTTTAAAAAATTCTCAAAATTCAAAACATGTAATTTAGCTGAATTGATACAAGGAGCTTGCTGTAATTTTTAATTATATTGCTATGTGGACGCAAATATTACTAAACAGGAAAAATGTGTAGACCATTTTCCAATCAAGTTGCTATAAAGTTAAAGGGCACACGATAGTTTTATTTTCAATTACCTTATTTGAAGTAAGTATATTGTTTCCATTCAATTTCTACCTTGTACACTAGCTATGCTAGTCATAATAATTCTTACTTTAGCAGATGCATTACGGGGGGATAGTGAGCGCTACAATGGATACCTCCACATGTAAATATCGAAAGAAATGATTGTGATGATTCTTTGTCCATAGAAGCCAGACACCATGGTCAGTCTCGTACCACTATCACACTTGCAAATGTAAACAATGTGGCCGAATCTAGACTTTTACCCCATTCATTTAAGGAGCCACTCATAACAGACTTTGATTCTTCAACAATCATGACATCATCCACAATCACATCATTAATCCCCAATCATAACAAGGTCATTGAAATTTATCTGGATGAAACAAGATATTATATACAGAGTAAAAAAATCCCGGAAATCCAAACTGTTTTCGAGTTCCCAGCTTCGAGTGCCATCACTAAAGTTCGATCTAACGCCACTTATAGTCCCATTGCAGATGATCATTTATAGACAGGACGATCCGCAATTGGCAGCCGCAGTTGTTGTCCCTTTCGGAAGAATTTAGTTTTTTCTAATACTTTTTTTTGTTTTTACCAAATCCATGAACTTGAGAAAGATATTTCTGCATCAATTTTTTTATTTGGAAAATTAACGGAAAAAAATCGGATACGGCACGTGGACGTCGGCCTACGTCACATGTCTCTGAGAAAAAATCCACCACTTGAAGATCATACACATTCAGATATCTCTATGAGGGAGTACTAATTTTACGAACTTGGTTTTTCCTGCTGATTTCGAAGGATATATGAGATTTTTTTCTTCTTTTAGAATAAAAGCTTCATTCAAAAGACACCAAAAGTAGAAAGATTAAAATCGCTTTGCAGGTTGTTAACGAAAAATGTTTAAGAAACCTCTTTTCCTAACCCACTTTTTTCCCGAGAATAGCGGATCCTTATATAAGCCAACCTCTTACTTTATCATTAAAATAGTTCCAAAAAACTTCCAGCTTAACTATTTGTTCTTTGAAATATGTTCTTTCAAAGCAATTTTTAACCAATATGCAGCATTAAAATACCGAGTACAAGTATAAATTGACTCTAAAATAACAATTTATCATATTTTACTAGAACTTCAACAAGAAATTGGTTTCATGAAGAAAGCAAGACAAGAAAGAAAAATCACAAACTGTTTTTTTTCAAAATCATAACTGATCGTAAAAACTTTGGCGAAAAGATATATCGAAGAAAAAAAGAAACCAGGGAAAAATTTCTCAGAACGTCTTCTGCAGTGATCCGTTTGACTGATAAAACTTTCAGTTTTCAAAATGAATTTTAACGCTTCGAAAGATAAGTTTGTTTTTAAGTGCTAACAATATTTTACGATGTAAAAATGGTAAGCTATTCATTTTTGATCCATGTTTAGCCCCATAAAAGGGAATTTATTTGTTTCATCTATTTTAAAGATAGAATTTTGGATCGTGATTTTAAGGAATGGAAAACTTTTTTTGATCATACTGCTACGATTATATCAAGGGAAAAACAGTAGCTCTATTTTTTCATTAGGATTACTCAGTTACAGAATTTTTTTTATCTTTTAGCCATTAACTGCTTGCGAAAGAAGCTTTAAAACCAAAGCGTCTTTCTATTTCACCAATATCTTCTCCAGTGAATGAATTCAATTAGGTACTATATATTTTGACTTTAAAAGCTACTATTGCAACCATGGAATAAAAACATTAATATTAACATTGTCATTTGCTTTTTTACAGTTTTTCTGCATATCAACTATCAAAATTGCTATTACAGATCATTACTTAGATATATATATATATATTTATATATATATATATATATATATATATATATATATATATATATATATATTCTATCAATATTGTTAAAAAATATGCATTTCGAAACGGTGCACTGTATTTAAATGTGTCTCAATAACAAAATATAAAGCTAGTAACTTAAAACCAATTTCAAATATGATTACTTTAAGAAAGTTGTCATTTTAATGTAATGAAATCAGTTTGAGTATCACTGCAACACGTTTATTTTAAATCTTTTTCATTGATCGTTTCTTTAAAAGAAAATTAAGTTTATTGAGAGTGGACCATGAGTAATAAAATAAAACTTTATAGCACTATTCACTATAAATATTAATAAAAGTACTTTAAAAACTAACCTTCACTAGTATTTTAAGAGTATTTTTTCTACATAATTCTGACTAATGACCCCCCCTTTTTTTTACCATCTCTAATAGTCACAGAAAAAAAGTGTATTTAAGCAAAAATAATTATACGTTGACTATAAGCAGACAATAAGTAATAAATAGGCTGACAATCTGTTTTAAGAAGTATCGCCGTGTTATTGCCGAAATATGGCCACAAATGTTGGAAAAAGTCATCGAAAATTTGACGTCCAGATTGGACTACATCCGAGCCAGCCGTGGCATTCATATTCCAGAAATCATATTTCAAATGTAATGCTACAAGATTATCTTTCGAATAAAAAAAATTCATGTCAATCGAATAATACATCGTTGTTTTATTGCAATTTAAAATTCTATACCTCTAAAAAAAAATACCCTTTATATGTAATTTTATATGTGGCCCGCGGGATTATACTTTTTTTCCTATGTCACCAGCAAGGTCATTTGGGTTGGCCACTCCTGAACTAGAATTATGTTGCTGACAAATTGCTTGGAATAATAGTTGAAAAAATAAAAATTGTTCCTATGAGTGGGAGGGTTCAAATACATTTTTAATTTTCTTTTTTCTTCGTCTCAATTGCCACTATCATAAAATAAGATATATGACTTACAGAATTTCCCTGATCGGACTTTTTCGCTTTAATTTCTAACAGCGATTCTACAGAAGCTAAGCGCTTAACATGCAAATAAATATTTCCTTTTCAGTGGCCTTCAGATTCCCAAAAAAGAACTAGTTAATGACCAGATGGTGTAAAAAAGAAAGATATAGGATGACATTCCTCACATAAATTTTGAGAGAAAATTCAAAACATAAAGTTAGAGAATTTGAAACTTCAGAGACCTCAAACTAACCAGCATTGGATCAGTTATGGTTGCAGAAGTTGTTTCTGTTCCCTACCGGAGCTTTCAAAGACTAATATCTAAAGTTAGAATTTTAGCTATAACCAAAAAACATAGAATAATGTGTCATGTAGTTTTCGGTGAAATCCAGTCATATCTATTCTAGATTGAAATTTAAAACGAGGTAAAATACAAGCTCAGACGTTCACCAGAAGAACATTATTATAACAATTCATGGACATTTAATTAACCCTTTATGTACCGCATTATGATTTAATGCAGTTTTTTCATGAAATACTTTTTTGGGATCCCTACATTGAAAGTTAAGGGATATACATAAACAAAAAATACTCAACTTTAGGAAATTTAATCCTTTAGAGCTAATTAATTAATTAAAGATATTCAGCTGTAAAATTAATTATATACACTGTTCACTTAAAATAAATAGTCAAATCGTTTTCTAAGGCCTTCATTAATATACTAAAAATAAGACACTTAAATTTTGACATTAAGTATTTTTTCGGGACAAAAATGCTAATCTTTGCAATCCTCTGAAAACGCCAAAAGTAGAAAACGCAATTTCTGCTATAAAACTATTCGCCTTTCCCGCTAAAATACTCACCATAGAACCCATGCTGCCATATATCTTGGAAGAGTGGATTTTAAAGAATATTTGTGCAAGTATCGTCTGAATATTCGTAAAAATGTTTATTCTATGTTTTAAAGTGAGTGGTACTTTTAAGCCTCGTCGGTACAAAGAGAGTTAAGGAGTTCAATTAGATTTAAGTTTTACCATCAATTTCCACTGCAAACTGTTAGGTAAATAATCATTAATATCTATTTTTCGAAAATACTAACTCTATTTTAAATATAAATATGTTACTAAAATTCTCTTATATAACTTAAAACATCAAATCAATTTATTAACTCATTCTGCCCGAAAAGAGAGGGAAAAAATATTTTAACTTATTTTATTCATTTAAAAAATCTATGATAAATACTTTAAATTGTTGCTTACATACTAACAATGTATAGGATAAAGAGAAAATAATTTTAATGTTTGTTTCAATAATGAACTTCTACATATGTCTTATATACCAGTTTTGATTTTTAATTTGCCTTTAAAGTAACTAGTATCAAAATTGAATTTTTAATGTGAAATTTCTGAAGTACTCCACTTGGAAATCTTGTTTTTTGCTTCGTTACTTGTAAATAAATAGTAGTTAAATAAATTACGCTTATGTGTGGCAAAGATATGTTTCATCAGCTAGGGATTTTAATATTAGTGTTGAGAACTTACCTCTGCATCTCCTCTGTACCACCTAAGCTCAGCTGGTGGATTTCCCGCTAAGGAGGAACAAGTGAAGCTCTGATGGTCTCCTTCTTTCAGTTCAAAATTATCATCGTAACCTGTTATTGTCGGTTCTTCAGGAGGATCTAAATAAAAGAATTAAGTTCTTAATAAAAGATGAATTTTTTTTTGAAGTTTCAAGAATGAAACATTAATAAAACTACATTTTATTACTAAAAACTAGATTCTTTGGTTGTAAAATGACCATCTGCGACTGGAAAAGTTTTAAGAATATACTGAGTTACATTTCAATTTCTTAAAATTACTTATTCCATTGTTTCTTGTTACTAGATTTCACAAATAGCTACTTGAAATGCACTTTTTGTCAGAGGGATATATTAGCTATATTTTGTTTGGGCTTAGGTCAATATCTAGTAAGTGAAGAATGTATATCTTTATTTTTTAGAAAACATTATTTTTTTACTTAAAAATATAATTAAAAATTCTTACTAAGCTAAGCCATAATTCATGTAGAAACGTACTTTAACTTTTGTCTAATTCAGATTGTAATGTTTCGCTGGAGCTCTTAAATATTATTATTATATCAAAACCTTTGAAAATAACTTAATAATATTACAAAGCACACTCTAATCCTTAATTTTTATAAAATCAAACTTTTCTTAATCTGTCTTCGTCGTTGTCCAAAAGTGCTTGAATCAAATTCGGAATAGTTTTAGGCAGAAAAACATCTTAATTTTCATATAAAATTTTCTACGTTGCTACACATATTTCCATTTATTATATGCAGCATATTTAAAGTTTACAAATATTCCATATAAATGTAAATTTTCTTTATAACATGTAAATAGAAGAAATCAATTGCCCTTACAGTATAGGAGATGAAACATGGAATGCATTTTATACCAGAAAAATAGATTGATTCAGACCGAAATGAAAATTAACATTTGTACAATAGGTTTTTCTTTAGTAGGTCAAAGCTAGGATGTGAAAATATTTCTTTAAAGAATGGAATAAGATTCTATGGAATATTTATATTTTCATCTGAAAGAGTTTTTTTTTATCTTGGGTTTAATCTTTAATATTACATGCAAGCACACACAGCTTCAAAACACTTATATGAAAAAGATTTATTTCCATATTCTTTATAACTTAAAAATATTTGCTAAAAACAAGATTGGTTTGTAATTGGTTTAATTTCAACGTTTTTAACTAGTTATGCTTTTCGAAACAGAAAATTAAATAAAATACTAAGTATGTTAAATATTAAATCTTACAGAAAAATTGATTTACTATTTTAACTGAAAATATATGTCGTGTTTGACTATTTTATAAACATCATTAACATCTTACAAAACGACATTACAACGCTAACACAGCAAATTTTCTCATAAATATTTATTAGCGGATAATTTATTTGACAGTGTTCATGAAGATACTTCATAATATTATCATTCAGAAATTTGAATTTTGGTCACTTTACACTGCGATATATATTCTAATTAAAAATAATACATTTTTCATTTTTCCTGTCAAAAATAATTTTAAGAGCCTTTCAGTTACTCGATCGACGGCAGTAATTAATTAAATTTATGCAACCTATTTTCGTTTATCTTCATCATACTCGATCATACAAGAATTTTAAAGCAATTATGAATGCGGATTTGGAGAAAGGACAATTTCAAATAAGGGAAATAAATGCCTAAATGAGCAACAAAATGAAAGGGGTGCCGAAAGAGGAAGGCTAGTGAGATTCTAATCTATTTTTCATACTCACGTACTAAACAAATGTTCTTTTCTGGAACATAACGTTTTATGTTTCTTTCCACGAATATATGAGTCGAAGCAACGCTTAAAATTCTTCGCTAATTCCTACATCATTAAGGTTGATTGGATGGTGCAAACCAAAAAATCTTCCAGGTTTATTGCGGCTGAAAATAGCCCGAAATAAATCCTAAAGATGACCTGAAGAAAGGAGATCGTAAGCTTTATCACGGTTTTTATCAGGATAAAGTGGATTTAGTCACATAGGTTCCTTATTTGCGGACGACTGCCTAATTTCCGGTTGGCATTTTCTTTTCTTCCCTTGACGGTAATAAATGGAGTAGTGACCGCGTGATTTCCTGTTTCAAGCAGTAACTCTTACTATTTAACAATCGTCAACAAATACTATTTAGCAATTACTTAGATTTTATAACACTTAATTTTTCTTCATATATCAAATATCAGAACCAGTTATCAGGCGTTCAAATCTTAAGTACCACATCATAATAAAGAGATTATTCCGGAACGTTATCTTAATGTGTATTTCTCATGAGGTTATTAAAGATAGATAAATGATGAAATTTTCTATAAAACATTGTGTAAGTCTCTGTCATGATCAAAACTTAAGAAAATAATGCGCTCTGTATGTAATGAGCCGACATGGTAAAAGTGAATCAATTTAGAGATTTGCATATAATTAAGCATTTTTAAGCTTGAGAAGACGGAAATTAATCGGAACAGGAAAATATTTCAGGGATTTCTCAGTTAAGATAATTAAGACAAATGAACCGTGCTACCATAAATTCAACTGATATTTAAGGTAATTTAGCAATTCGAGTAATGCTTCATTATTTGAAAAGACAGAAACGAGAAATATGTTTCAAAATTGATTTATTAACACATTTTTTTCTCTCACAGAGAAGAATAATTAGTTTTATAAAAATAAATACTAATTTTAACCTAATTAGAAAATCATAAGTAAGGAGAATGGTAAACTGAAAATCGCACGAGAGGAAATTAAACATTTTCGAGAAGTGGACAAAAATATGTGGAATTATGTAAATAGCATTCCGTTAATTTTTTAACTCTTTAATATGTTTTGAGGCTAAAAAAGGTAGAATATATATATATAGAGACCTAATTTTTTCTCAAAATTTTTTTTAAATCAGTTGGAAATTATATAGCAAAACAATAATAAAATTTGATGTTACCTTATTTTTTATTATTTTATACCATACAATGCAAGCTCCAAATTCATATTTTTGAATGGAATCTAATTAGAATAGTTTAATTCTCGGAACTATTTATTTCTCATGGAATGTCAAAAAGGATAAATATATTCGATAAATCTAACTGAAAAAGTTAAGTTTACATCAGATTCGAGCACACTCAGGATATTTTAAATTCTATATTTCCTAGCAAATTGAATTCTATGAAATTAAAGAATAATAATTAGTTTCAAAAGATTAGTAACTTCGTATGGATTAATGAAATAAAAGTCGAGGAAACTGGACCTCGCACATAGATCTTAATTTTAACATTCTTGAAAATGGTATGGAAAGCTTACTATGCACTTATATATTTACTATACACTATACTACGTTTTTTACAAACAATAATCGTAATATTTTTTTTTAATTTATGTTGCAACATTTATAATCTGTTTTTTCAAATGTAATAATATAAAGTTTTTACCTGGAATAAAAAAAAAATGCATATAAGTATGCATGGACGATTCTGTAAATACAAAACTTCTTAGATACACATTTAAATGCTTAAATATATATATAATATATTATAAAATCGTGTGTTTTTATTTTTTTAAAAGCTTATCTAAGTTGAAATATGAAGTTAAGGCATATAAAAAATTTTAAAATAAATTATGTAATAATTTTGTCACTTACATAATATAGATACGTTGAATGTTTGGAAGACTTTCTCATGCCGTGGAGAGTTTTGAGCTATGCATGTAAAAACTTTTACATTCTTATTCTGAAAGAGAAAAAACATATTAAGTATTATGAAATAAAGTTATTTCGAAAATAAAATAATTAAAACACAAATTGATTTATTTTTATTGATTTATCTCAAAGTATACCTACTACAAAATTGTACTTGACGGGAAACTAAAATATGTAAAACGTGTCTTTTATTTAATTTTTTAAGATTTTTTTTTTTGCGGGGGGAGTATTAAAACTTATAAAAAGTACTTTTTCTGACATAGTGCATTTTATACAAAGTAAATTAATAACTTTGTAGACACATTTTGACTAATTTTAAAATGAATCAATTAAATTTCTAGCAGGAAAGCGTCATTTTGAACAGGAATGCGATGATCCTGACGAAAATTTAGGACAACTCGAGTAATCTATGTAATGTCTGAGCTTATCAGCATAAACTCAAAGTATTTTTTTCATTTTCAGAATATAGATAATAAAAAACACAAACATATAATGCACGAATGTTAACGTAATTTGAGTCTATGTGGTAGTCATATCAGAAAGTTGAATTCTCTCTAAATCAATGCTTCTCAAACTTTCTATACTTGCGACCCAATTTTCATTTATAATTTTCCTCGCACCCTCTCCATATAATATCAATGTATTGAATTCAAAATTAATAAGCTTTGACGTAAAGGTACTAGGCTACTATAATTATAAACCATACAAATGATCAAGATAAATGATAAATTGTGTATATAATTTTATAACATTCACATAGAAATCACTGGTAATTATTAATCTTCTCCTTAACTTAGTAATGTTAAATGAATTATGAAACACATTGTGCAGCACTGATACATGTATAAGTGTACTATATCAATATAAATGTGTATTTTATTTTTTATTATGTCTGAATGTACTTCTTTCTTTCTTTTTTTTTGCTTCCTTTCAGTAAATTAATAATTTTTTTTAAACAATAATCTTTTATTTTCGACTTTTCCATAAGCTCGCAAACCCCTTGTAGAATTATCATGCCCCCTAAGGAGGCGCGCCCCGCAGTTTGAGAAACACTGCTCTAAATTATTTAAATCATTTTGTTGAATTTTGTAATGATGGTAATTAAATTAATTAATAAGTGGTAAAATTTTTTTCAGGAATCATTACGAATTCAAGCTTTAACTAAGGAAATACGAACGCATATAAATATGTTAGTATTACATCTGCTACTTAATTATATTTTCTACATTGTGTCTTAATAAATTTGAATAGAACTCAAATAGTATTTATGTATAAATAAATAACTCTCATATAAAAATAGTTTGTTTAAAAAGTGTATTGATTACAGAAAGAAATAATGGTTTTCTTGTACAGTTATGATTTCTAAGGAAATATTTCGAAATGAATTTATTCAAAACAGTAATATTTGCATTTTTCAAAAAAAATTATACGTTATTCCAGAAATAATTAGATTTTTATATACATATGAGAGTAGACATTGGTATAAATTATTCTTTGTTTACTATTTTTATGGATTTTTTTAGAAAAAATAAAGAAAAAAAAACACTCCTTGATTATTAAATCATCTCTTTTCATCATGAATATTTAAATGATGCAATTAATCATATGGAAAGGTCTTCGAATAGCTTAATTCATTCTCTGCGTAACATAATTAATTAATATACTTTGGCAATCTCTAATTCTTCAGAATATCAATTAGGATTCGAAAAAATTGTAAGAAATCACAATGGAAATTAATCTTCATTCTTGGAACTCTACTGTAATTTTTCACTAGACAATATATATTTCATAAAGCAAACGACCATTTTTTAAATACATTGTAATATTTTCAAATTACACTGGCTATTTTTTTAAACTTGATAAACTAAACAAAACGTTTAAATAAACATAATAAAACTCATTTCTGTTAATATTAGTAAAATAATAACTTTAGATATATTTTTTAAAATAGATCGTAACACATATCAATAATTTTTATGGAAAATGATATGTATTTTTCAAATTTCTTACGCTTATAACTGCTCATTTTCTCTCTAAGGTTTTTAGTAAAAGACTGTTTACATATTTGAGTATTCAGTTACATTTACATTTTAAGCATCAGAAAGAAAACCATTGTAAAAGAAGACTGTTTATTTTCAAGTGCACACAAACGCAAGCCATCATACAAATGAATTCTGCATTCTCTCTCGACACTTGGCAAGTTTTATTATTTTTTTACAGCAAGGAAACAAATATCCAAGCGTCGCATTTTATTTTAGGGTATGTTAAAACTTTTTGGATAGCATTTGTTCACATGAAAACAGCGTGGTACCAGTCCTCTTTTTCTGAAATGTTGTGCAACGACTTTTTTAAGACTACTCGGAAAACCTTAAAAAAGAAGTGTTTTCATACAAAGGTGAAGTGATTACTTTATCTACTGTAAATATTCGGCGTAAATCTAGGTACAAATCAAAGTAATTCTCCCTACGTTGTTAGAATTGCAAAATAGCCGTGGGAAGTTCCTTCGAACTTGTAAATTTAGCATTTGAAGCTCATTGCTAAGCCTGTCTTAATACTAGGTTGTCTGCAGCAGCAGAATGTTAAGCGTGGATAGTGTCAACAAAGAAAATAAAACTATTCCATTGCATTTACAAATAGTTTCTATTTGTTTTCCAAATATCCACTCTGTTTGTTTTGTGAATTTATTTCTGCTTCACACAAACTCAATAAAGCGTGAAATGAAAATGACTGCGACATTTATTCTTTTTTGACTGTTCATTTTTATAGGTTAAATAAATATTTTTCGATACTTGAAGACTAAATTACTTTAGTGTCACTATTTTTCTAATATATATTAAAATGCGCTGTTGTTAACATTTCTTGCATCTTGAATTTTGCGACAATTAAAACTTGTTTCATAAAAGTTCACAAATTATATTGAGAAGCAGAATTATATTGATATAAATACCGCAAAGATTTTAAGCAAAATTAAAACATTATTTTCATATGAGTATTATTTCTTATTGAATGCCATAAATGGATGGTTTATTTTGTGCATAATATACCTTCAAAAAACTTTTTCTTATATTAACACATTTACATTTTAAATCTAATGAATACGAAACGAATGTTTACATAGAAGAAATATATTTATAAATTTGAAGGGGAAAAAACAACTTATATATATATATATATATATATATATATATATATATATATATATATATATATATATATATATATATATATATATATAAGTGATATGACACACTCCCGAAGTAAGTCTTACTATCTACGTTTTGCATCGAATTTAAATCTATAATGTGAATACTAGTAGGCTATAATTTTTATAATTATATTTTATTAGTTTAGTGATTTTATAATAATGTTTTTAAATTCCTCCAATTCTTCCTTCCATTCTTTCCTTTCCTCTTGGTCCGTAGTATGACAAGCTACAGGTGAAGGTTGGCTAGCCCTAAAACTTGTTTAAACCTGCAATCTTGGTTCCTAAGGCCAGGAGTTTGTTATAGTACTATTGTGCCTATTTCTTCCTATTTAGTATAGTTAACTTAGATTCTAACTATCAGTGTATTTTTATGCTTTGGATTATATATATATTTTCAACTATATATATATATATATATATATCAATATATATATATAAGCTTATCGAAATATTTTCAGTAGAAATTTATAAAATATTTTTTTTATTTATTTTAAATTTGGTTTGAATATAAAATGAAAACCCCCTTCGATAAATAATCTAATTTAGAAATTTAAAAAAATTTTGAAGATTTATTAATTTTTAATTAGACAGTACGGCATTTTTGTTAGTTAAATATTTATACATAAATGTGGTAAAACTTTTTTAACTCAAAATTAAAACAATTTCCAGCATTTTACCATTTATATGTACATGTTTACATTTTAATGACAAAAAGAAATAAATCGGGGGTTTATTCAGATTTTAGAATAAAAAAAGCTACAAAAAATTGTAACAGTAACTGTGTATCAAAAAAAGATATTGTAAAGTGAATGGCTAAGCAGATTAAATTTGCTTTTTAGTTTTAAGTTAAATCAGAATGTTTCAGTGAATAAATTTAGATTTTCAAATATAGGAGGAGTTGTAACACTTCTTATTTATCTACTTGGATTAAAATACCTTAAACTGGGATTCATAAAACCTTTATTATTAAAATCTGCTGTGTTTATCTGAGCTATGGTGACGCTGTTAAGGTTAATAATTGATTAGCCTTAATTAGTCTCCAGTCCATATACAAATAAAAACCAAGATGCACTTTGAGAATCGAAAACTTTTCTGAAATCACTTGTACCTAAGAATGTAATAATAAAATCATCATAGTGAAAACTAGAATTTTAAGTATTTATTGACAAATCTTTTATGTTTAAGCCCATATTAGATTTATAATATTAATATAAACTATTAATTACTAACTGGAATAGTTACATGCATTTTAGCGTTTTTCTTACACCTTGTACTGTAGCAGTTTGATACGATCATTTAACGGAAAAGAAAATACGAAACCAGTGCAGATTCGAAATTAATTAAATAATTAATTAATTTCTAATGCATTAAGTTACATTTGAATTTTATGAGGAACAAAAGATAAATATTTACAAAATTATTCATACAGACTTTTTGAAAAGGCATTATTAAAATACAAATGAGACAGACTATTTAATATATACAGATAATAGGATTAAAAAAAGGTTTTTTACAGATATGTGCATAAAAATATTGAATTATTCGCAATATTGTGTTAATAAATATATAATTCAATTACATTTTGCATATAATAATACCAGATACAAAAACTGCAAAATTAATTTTCTGCACAAAACAAGCTTGCTTACCAATATTTTATCGTGCCATTATTACCAATTTATTTATAGAATTTTAGTATACAAGCAGGAGAACACCCTTCCTCCTACAAAAAAGTGCGAATATTTTTGCATTGAAGCAAAGTTTCATTAAAAAACAATTTTGTATGTATTTTCAGAAACTACAAGCCCCCTCCCCCAACACTTTTACTTCAGATAGATCTGTGGGTTCTATAGCGCATCCAAGCCATTAGATTACTACTTCTGAAAAAATGCGCAAGCATAGCATTATTATTTATGGCAAATATAGATTATTTCTACCCACTTTCTTCAGACATCTTCTTTGGAAGTTCAGTAGACATATATACTGTGGAAATATTTCTTACAATATGATGCATACTTCGGAATACACAGTATTCATATTGATCAGTTTGAGAAACGGCATACTGAGAACTCTATTTATTAGTGGCTGCCTTTATTTTACGTATACGTACAAGACACAAAATTTTTAATGTAACCAATTTTTATAAAAGCATTGAAATGACACTAAAATAATGTTTTTGTGTTTATCTCCTGAACCTTTGTTCTGGGTTTCAGGCATTTAGAATCATTTTTATAGTTATAGTTTGTATATAAGAAACTCAATTTAATAAATTATAATAGTCACAAAATTTATGAATATCTTTACTATTTATTACTTTCTTTCAGTACTAACCTTTTAAGTTCAAACATAAGAATTTTTTAAAGAAAATTATTATTTAATTATATTTATTATTTATATTTATATTTTTTACTATTTTACATTTTGTTATTTACATTTATATTGTCATTATTTTACATTTTGTTATTTATATTAGTTGCTCTTTTTTTAATGTATCCTTCTTAAAACAACATATTATTTTCCAGAAAGTCATCTTCACAATATAGTAAGCATTAAATAATTGGATATCATACATTTCTTGAAGAAATTACTTACGAAAGTTCGATACGTGTAATTTTTATTTAGTAATTCCTATTCTTTATTATTTACGAAAAAGAGTCTCAAATAACTTTTATTTGAAGCCAAACGTTGATAGTTCTTAATATAATTTTTTTAAGACCAAATACTGTAGTTTTTTTCACAGTTTTTCATAGATCTAGCTCCATAAAAATAATGTATAACGAAATACACACCTCCTTTAAAATATTAAAAGTATTGCAATATTATGTGTATGCGTGTACAAAACATTATATGCAAATTTTTTAAACTATGATAATAATTAATTTCCCAGTATCTATAATGTAATATGGCACGGTATTTAGAATATTCTGTTACGATATTTCCAAGACTAACAAACTTCTAAGGAATGAGAGAAGAAACTGGGCTTCAAAAATACATTGTGATGATTAATATCCACTATATCGTACCACACTAAAAAGTGAGACTTGTTCCCGGGAAATGAACTAAGCTGACATGGTAATTATGAATCCACAGCCCCATTTGAATAAAAAAAATGTTCATAAGGATTTTGAGAAAAACATATTCATAACATGTTGAACATATATCTATTTAAGAGTACAATTGCATTGTAAATAATCGCTTCTATTCGTATCTATAAACTTGTAAAATACAATTATTAATTGTAGCTCTATTGTTGATAAGGATAAAAAGTATTTGATAATTAAAAACATATTCATTTCATTCTAATTCCATATTTCCATATTTGTAATAAAAAAATCCAAACAATTACATCCCAAATGATTCTGAAAAATTATTTGAACTATAATATCATAATAAATCAAATTAAATGCACGATACTCATAAAATAATAGAGTGAAAGTTATAATCAAGCAGGAGTATCAACCAAGTTGCAGGAATTAAATGAGAGTTTTCTAATGCCGAATCGTTTGATATCGTAGATTAGGTAGTTTAATGCTTCGGAGAGATGACAGACACTTTGAAGTTAATGACAAGAGTTTGACAGCTGAATTATAAAATGTGATAGAAATATTATTCATCTTTAGCACGTAAAGTGAATTGGTATCTCTCTCTCTGTGCTACATTCCTAATGATTCTTCCGATAAGCAGATTAACCAGAACCTTGCAAATGACATATGATTATTTTCTTATAAGACGTGACCATAAATCTCTTTGGAATGTTATTGGAATAAAATGATCATATCTTACGTAACATTTTCCTCAACTTTTCATTATGTCACATTGTTTATGTGATCGATACGTTAATTTGGATTGGAAGAGATCAATTTAGAATTTAAATTACTTTAGTTTACTAATGTCATAAATAATTCTCCCTTTTATTTATTTGAATTTATAACATCAACGTGATATTCGAGCTAATTTTGTTCCGATTTAATTCACATTTAAACGTAGAGAAATTTAATGAAACTCTTTGAAACTCTCTTTTGAAGACTAAACGGTGTCGTTATTTACAATAAATGTACAATATTCTATAATTTGATAACTTCCTTGTTAAAAGGGACTTGATTTACCGCAAAATATACTTTAAAAAGGCTTCAGTTTTAGTTCATTTACTCAATGCTCATGAGAAGACTATTAGAGTACTGCATATTCCTGCTTTTGCTTAATGGTGACTAGATAGTGAAGAATAAATGTACGCGTTTCTATTATTTCAGCACATTCTTCTTAAAAAGGAATAATTTATCTCAAAACATGCTCCAAAACACTTTAATTTAAATTGATTTAACATGCAATACTCATCAGGAAATTGATAACGTACCGCATATTCTAACTTTTGCTTTTTGGTGACTAGATAGGGAAAAATAATGGTGTTATTCTTCAGAATAAATGTACAAGATTCTATAATTTGAATACATCCTTGTTAAAAATTGAATTTTCACCTCAAAATAGGCTTTAAAAAGTACTTTTATTTTAACTAATTTAAGACGCAATACTCAAAAGAAAACTTAGCGTATTGCATATTTCTTTCTTTTGCTTAATGATGACTAAACGATGAAGACTAAACAGTGTTATTATTTACGACAAGTGTACAATATTCTGTAAATTGAGTAAATTTTTGCTATAAATAGATTTGATTTACCTCAAAAGATGCTTGAAAAATACTTTTGCTTGTTAATTTATCATGAAATACTCGTCAGAAAAATGTTAGCATATTGCATATTTCTTGCTATTGACTAATAAAGTACATTCATTAACTGATTGTACCTGTTAAATTATACATTAAATATACTGAATATGTATTTCCTCAGAAATACTTAAAGCATTTTTTAAAAATAATATAGTCCCGTATAGTTTATTTTCAATAGCTTAGATAATATTGTGGGCTTGAAAATAAGAGATTTTTAATAAAATAAAATACCCTTTGCAACTTTTGAAATAAGTTGAGAGCCTTTATACACATTCAAATGAATAGAAGTACTCTCCAAAGATCTAGATTTAAAAAAATGACACCTCATATTTCATTCAACTTTTTTTTTACTATGCAATTTATATATATGCATTTTATTCATTGTCTCTTATCAAAAAATTCAAAACAACAACAATGCTCTTGTTTACGTAAATATAAGCCCAGATGTGAGTTGTAAATTTTAAATTTACTATATATATATATATATATATATATATATATATATATATATATATATATATATATATATATATATATATATATATAAGATCTTGAATAAAGATAGATAGATACAACATTTTTGGAATCATGTCCATTAAAATATGAAGAAAATAGGACACTGTAAAGTTATTTTGCTGAAAAATAAAAAATAAAATTTCAGTATAAATTTCCCTCTAGAAAAGCTCAAATGTCTCTTTTGAGATTCAAGCAATGAAATATCAGAATCTGAGAGTAACACTTTTTGGATGGATTTATAATATATTTTCTGAGGAAAGGAAATGTACATAATTTTGCATATGTTCTTCTATTTTTATGATACCTGTATCTCTGAACTCTCCAAAGTGTAAGAAATTTGAAAAATATCTTAAGTATGTAATACTAAAGGGCTTTAAATTTAGATTTAATTTTTTATTAGTATTTTTTCTTTGATATTGAGTCAAGGAAAGCATTGATACTTTAACTTAAAGTTATCAGCTTATTATTATTCAAAATAATTTTAAGTTAAATAGTTTGAATTCATTTGAGTTTTTCATTATTCTTTTAATCTTATAATTCTATATTAAGTAGTTCAATTGAATAATATAGTAAAGTACGTAATTATTTGAAACTATGAGTTGCAATTGTACTTTCCTCGAGTTCTACGTATTAAAAAGTATGTTTACCTTGAGTTAATGATAACTTTCCTCTTACACTTTGACTTGAGTGTTCGTAAATTAAAAATAAATAAGTAAATGGACTAATTATTTTTCTGATCATTTAGATTAATTGGTCTAATACAAAGACTCTAAAACTTTTAAAGTTATTTTAAAGTAATATTAAAAACTTAAGGCTTAAGAAACCAGAATTTATAGAAAGTTTAATCTTAAAAAGAAATCTGCAATTATCCTATTAGAAAATTTAATGCAATTCATAACGTCTCCTGACCTTTACTATTTAAGATTTGATCAAAGCCATTGTATCATTTTAACCATGAAGAATGTGAATAGCACAATATATATATAATATATATATATATATATATATATATATATATATATATATATATATATATATATATATATATATATATATATATAAATATATATATATACATATATATACATATATATATATATATAAATATATATATATATATAATATATATATATATATATACATATATATATATATATATACATATGTATATATATACATATATATATATATATACATAAATATATATATATACATATATGTATATATATACATATATATACATATATATATATATATATATATATATACATATATATATACATATATATATATACATATATATACATATATATATACATATGTTATATATCATATATATAAATATATATATATATATATATATATATATATATAGTTATATATGTTTCATTTTCAATTCCATATTTCTTTTCTTATGTGTATGATATAAAGCAGGATAATTTTAAATTTAGATCACATTATCCAAACATAAGAGAACGTCTGTTTGTGAAATTTCTAATGCGACTGAATGCATATTTAAAGAATATTTATGAGAAATTTGATCTGTATAAGCTTATGATAAGCTCCATACAGTTCTAACAAAAGAACTATTGGATCTCAGAGTCAGCTAAAACTAGCAGTCTAGATATTGTCTAGAGATAGCTGAACGTTCTCCCTATACATTTCCTCTTTCGACTTTCTGCTTCATTAGCAAAAAAAAAACCCAATAAAATTCATTGCTTTATATTTTTTATACTGAAGTGTCAGATTAGGACTCTTTGAATGTAGGATATATACTTAGTGGAAGTAAGATATATTTATTTCCTACATACGTAAGGAGATGAAATGCAAGTTCAGCTACACTGCCTTTAAGATTGAAATTTATTTTATTGAAAGCATGTGGAGACAGGTTTTTATCAAAATATAACGGATACTATTCTGTCTGAGATATGTCCAGAAAGAGATTTCATTTTAAAATAGGTTATCTGAGTCATCATTATACTTTGCTACACTTATAGTTACATATAAAAGAATCTAATAATGGAATATAAATGAATAAAAATAGAGTTTAATTCTGAAACTTCGTTTTTATTATATATGGTATGGACATATATTTATAAATAAATGTAAAGTACTACAAATAATAAGAAAACAAATTAATTGGATGAACGGAAAATTTATTTCAATTGAAAGTACGTGAAATATATTTTATACTGGGAAATAGTGTTATACGTTTATTATTTGAAATATATAATCCATTTTATTTAAATTCCAAAGTCATATTAATATATAAAATGCACATTATAACTATTATACTTTATTTGTTTTCATAAAAAATTGATTTAGACTTAAAATGAGTAACAATACCCACACACACACATTATGTTTAAGTTCATAAAATTATCTCTTTATACCGTTAGCATTTAAGACCTGTTACACTTCCTGATAAACTAACCCAAGTTTTGGCAAATCAAGTAGTGAAATTTTTGTGTCGAGGAGGCATAAAGATGAAAGCAGTTTCTTAAAAATTACTTTTAATAATAATCAAGGGTAAAGTCAATGTGCTCTTCACTGGATAGGTCAAAAACAATAAGTTGACTAATAAAATCTTAGTTCAAAAATCAACATCACCAGATATCCGATTCGAACCGTCTTCTTACAACCTAATATTTAAAATGAATTTATCATCTTAAAATGGTGGTACAGCATACAGTTGCATAGCCAACCAGCCGCTCTCACTTTAAGAGCTAAAACACACTTCTTATATTTCCTTTCTTTCTCTTTCTCCCCCCAAAAAACTAACATGAGCCGAGTTTAAATAGTAGCTCGATTTACATTGTAGTTGCTGTCAACCACAAATCACGAAACTTGCAAAAAATTCGGGTTCGAATCGGTTTGTTTACTTTCATTGAGATCATGGAACGGGATTGGAAAAACAACACAAGGAGACGACAAAAAATCGGATCCGAAGAATAATATTTCGCATATTTTTTTAATTGTCTAACAAGACCTTTTAAAAATATACATATATTATAATTAGAGCAATTTATTTTAAAATAATTTGAAATGGTTATCCATTTTGTTATCAAATGATGATTCTTCAATAAAATATAAAATCCTGGCAGTAAGAGCTTGAAATTTCCCCATTCAAATTATAACAGATAATTTTACATCCTCATTTTAGTTCTCTAAGCCACTATAACAAAATAAATCTTACCACGTACTTAGTTATAAAACCGAAAAAAAATAATTATGAAATTTAATATCAAGTATTAATAATAACTTTAAAGTTTAATTAATAAAACATCCCATTTTGAGAATTATAATATTAAAATTTTAAGTATAGATTACTGATTTTATTTTTCATAGTAGGAAGCAAATTGCCTATGTTGTAATACGAGGTGTGACCCAAAAAGAGACTGGTCCAATAAATCATTGTGGGTACAGAATCAGAGTTGCCAACGACATTATCACCTTCAAAGTTGTTCCCTTCAGCATTCACAAACTTCTACATTTGGTGCTGCCATTGTTTGTAACAATTCTGTAGAACGAGGTTTTTGGAAGGTTCTTCAAGAGATTCTCCGTTTTTACCTGAACCTCTTCAACTGAGTTAAAATAGGTTCCTTTTAAAAAAGATTTAACTTGAGGAAACAAAAAAATCGTCGCATGAAGCCAAATCAAGTGAATAAGGAGGATGTCCCCCCACAATAATGTTTTTGCTGGTCAGAAACTGCTTAACAAATAGAGCCGTGCGAGAGGGTATATTGTCTTGTTGCAACAGCCATCCATTATATACAATTCAGACCTTTTTTTCTTAATTTTCATGTAGTCTTTTCAGTACTTCAATGCAGTTGTGTTGATTAACAGTCTAATCACTGATGTGAGTGAAAACTCTTTCATATCACGAATTTTGGTGATGTTTTAATCTGTAATCACTTACCTTGTGTTTACAGCACGTTCATCATTTTTTAAACTGTCCCTTCCCTCAGAAAACCGTTTTTGCCATTCAAACACACGCGCACGAGTTCAAGTTTTAACCGTTTAATCATCGATTAATATTTTAAAAGTTTTCGTGTCTAATTTCTTTACTGTCACAAGAAACGATTTTGATTTGAAATTTTTCGGGGAGAATACAGTTGCACATGTTCACTCAATGACATAGTCCACTTATTAGCGTGATATATTAGAGAGAAAATGGCCACATGGATTGAGGAGGAGTGTGGGCAGACGTCATTAAAATGGTTGTTGCCAACTCCACTTTTTTGAAGCTTCACACTTAGTCTCGTTTTTGTGTGTGTGTGACTAACAAATAAAAATTAAACAAAATTGTGCAAATGCAGTATTCTAACAGAATCCTTTCAACAGTTTACTGCAATTTTTTTCTAAGTTAGTGCCTCTTAAACTGTGGGGCACGCCACCCTGGGGGGTATTAAAACCCTATAAGGGGGCGCGAGTATATCGAAAAGTCGAAAACAAAAGATTATTTTTAAAAAAAATTTAATTTACTAAAAGGAAACAAAACAAAATACAATCTGACATAATAAAAAATAAAATACACATTTACATTGATATAATATACTTAAAAATGTATCAATACTGCACATTGCGTTTCATAGTTAATTTAAGAGTACTAAGCTAAAAACAAGCTTAATAATTGCCAATGACCCTATAGACATGCTATAAAATTATATACAAAATTTAATACTTATCTTGATAATTTGTACGGTTTATAATTAAAGTGGTATTGTTGCTTTACGTCAAGGCACATTATTATTGAATTTAACACAAAGATATTGCATGGAGGGGGCGCGATGAAAATTATGATTGAAAATTGGGGCGCTAGTATAGAAAATTTGAGAAGCCCTGTTCTAAGTATATTTTAAACTCTTCTCTTTAGTATATCGTTCGTTAAATCGAAATAAGTTTTATGTATGTTGTTAAGCTGTTTTATTATTTTTTATTCGTAATGTATGCCCATCCAATAATTCTACAACTTATTAAACAGCAGCTTGTTCCATTACAATATTTAATATAACTACAAAGACTTTAAGATCAGTATACAAAGAATACGAATGATTTATTTTCCTGTGTATAATATTTGAGACAAATGCTACGTTTTTATCCCCCCCCATTACACAAAGTTAAACACTTCCTTATTTGTTATAAAGATGAAAATACAAGAAAATCGGTTAGTGAAAATTGTTTATTAACTTTTCTTGGTTAACGTAGAAAAAGAAATTTAGACATAACCCATTCGAAGGAAAGATGAAATCGCATGCTCAGTTATCTTATCATACTGAGTTAAATTAACATATTGTTCATGAGGTAATACAATTTAAGCACTTTCTTTGGTCATATATATATAATTGTAACAATTATTTTTTTTCTGACAGATTTTGTGTATGAATTAAATTAATAAGTCAAAGTATGCATAGTTAAGGCATGAAAAAAAACGGAATTATTTAACCTTAGCCAAAATGTTTAATTTTCAGTCCATGCAATTTTAAACAAATTATACAAAAACCTAGTTTCTCTCTCTTTATGCATTTTTAATTTATTTATTGAAATGGAAATAAATTTGCAGAAAAATGTGTGTGAGTTTAAAATAAAATTATTTGAAAAGGTTCAATTTTGACGGTTTTCCAAGTTATTGGAGGCAAAATTTGAATATTTTTATTCATCAGGGATGCATTTTAAAACCATATGAACAAAAATATTAATTTATAATAACTTTTTTCCCGGAAAAAGCTTTAAATGCTTCTTTCAGGAACAGTCACAAATTTATGAAATACATTTGATGTAATTCTTTTACAAATATTGGAAAGAAAAGTTCAGATATGTTGTTCCTTGACGTAAGTAAATATAAAATAAAACTGATAATTACGACAAAAAGAGAAATGCATTATTCATGATAGTAAATAATTGCAAAAAATGTATTATTCATGATGAAAAAAGAAATGAACAATGCGTGAATTTTTGATATTGGCATTTGAATCTTCAGGGACATCGATCCTCTTCAATAATTCAAAGAGTCGATTGAGCAAATAAAGAGTGAATGTGAATAAAATTATTTGTTAACGTCGGGAAAGCAGATATAGTTTATATTAGATTGGAAAAACGTTGCAAATTCACGGTAGAAAGCGCAATATTGATAAATGGCAGAATGAGATTTGTTCATTATTTGAGGTTCAGTATTCACCGCATAAAACTTGTGAAAAATTCATTGAAGAAACTTTTTTTAAAAAAAATATTGATTTTTTGTTTTTAAAATTTATACATAATGACATTTTTTTTCTTGATGAACAAAATGCACAATTAATTCCAATCAGCTGGATTAATTTTAGTCAGTTTAAGGAGCATGGTACGATTTAGGCAAACATTTTTAATTTAAGGATTTTTAAAATTTATTTGGTTGCCTCCTACGTATGTATACTATGTAAAACAGATTTTGGGCTCGAAATTTCATAAAAAGGTAGCCGTATAATTTTTGAAGGAAAAAAACTTAAAATTTGTGAAGTGAATTTAAAATGCTACTCCTCCTACAAAAATTTACGTACATGCATGAAATTTGACCTACAAGTACGTCTATCTATGTATAGTAAAAGTTCATATGGGTTTTGCGTTAACATGAAAGGTATACATGCAATACTTCTTTTTATGAATGTTTACTGAAATGTCCTTAAAAAATGTATAAATTCTGAGTTCAATTATTTTTTTAAAAAATAAATATTGCTTTCATTCAACAAAGCATACTAACTTTTATTACATGTACTATTAGCAATTGGTAAAAAAAATTCAAAGCATTAGGCATAATAGAAAAAAAAACCTTAGCATTTTAAATGAAGACAAACTAGTTATTTTATCTTTCTGAGATAAGTCAGTTTAAAGTTTTAAATTGCCATAGGGGTGTGAATAAAAACGAAAGTGAAAACTATCATAATTCTGCGTTTTTAATCTTAGAGCTTTCAAATTTAGTGAGGTTATAGAAAAGTATATAAAAAAAAATTTCGGCTAAAAAAATTAAATTTGATTTTTTGGCCGATTTTGGTCAATTGAATCGTACTGTGTCCTCTTAATATATATAAGGTACTTAATATTTTTATATGGTTCACAAAGCAGTTCCTTTTTTGTGATTTAGAGGATGATGAATTAAAATATTCAATAAATAAATAATACTCACAAACAATATATTCAATGAAAAATAATTTAAAACTGATTATTAAAACTTAATATTGATGATGTTAAAGCTATTTAAAAAGTAAATATTTGTTATAGGTATTAATTTATCCAAATCTTTGACGTATTCTTATATTATACGTGGTGTGACACACACACAAAACACGAGACTGGCCCAATAAATCATTGTACTTAAAGAATCAGTTCTCCGTGACTGTATCACCTTCAAAGTAACTCCCTTCAGCATTCACATACTTCTGCATTCGGTGCTTACAATGCTGGTAACAGTCGTAGAACGAGGTTTCTGAAAGTTCCTTTAGGAGATTTTCTGTCTTAGCCTGAACCTCTTCAACTGAGGTAAAATGGGATTCCTTTCAGCAAGATTTAACTATACGAAATGAAAAATTCGCATGGTTCCAAACCAGGTGAATAAGGAGGATTCTCTATCAGGGCAATGGTTTAGCTGGTGAGAAACTGCTTGACAGATAGGGCCATGTGAGCAGATGCATTGTTTTAGTGCGACAGCCATTCATCATTCCCCAATTCTGGCCTTTTTTTTCTATATTTTTCACGAAATCATTTCAGTACTTCAATGTAGCAGTGTTGATTAACAGTCTGACCACTGATATGGATGGGAACCTTTTCATATCCTGAATTTTGGCTATGTTTTGGTTTATAATCGCCAGCCTTGGGCACCCAGAAGGTTTATCGTCCTTCAAGCCAACATTTCCTCCTGGAAACATCTTATACCATTCAAACACATGAGCACGAGACAAAATTTCATCTCAATAAGCCTCGGTTAATATTTGAAATATTTTTATGTTGGATTTCTTGTTTTACAAGAAACTTGATTTTGATTCGTCATTTTTCCGGCAAAATGCAGTTGCATGTGTTCAGTCAATGACGCAGTATTCCCAACTGACCTGATCGATTAGGGTGAAACTTTCCACATGGATAAAGGAGGGTTTTAGGATTACGTCATCAAAACCGTTGTTGCCAACCTCACTCTTTTCTCAAGCTACTTACTTAGTCTTTCTTTTTTTTGTGTGTCACCTTAAATATTCCCCTTATCTGGAAAGATTAGTAGTGCAATTTTTATGACGTGTTGAAAACTGTACCACTAGTACAATTATATCTAAATTATATTTTAACACTTTTTTGAGTTTTTTAAATTTAAATATGCAAAATCTAACCCTAAACTTCATTTAATGAGGAAAACGGATCCTACAAATCAAGTTAAAAATCAATAAGTAATAGAAAACAATACATTGTAATATTATTTATAGTTTGCTAGAAAATCTTAGAATAACTCGTAAGAATTTTGATTTTTATAAACAAACATGAACTTTATACTATTTTATAGTTTTTTTTTTTTCAAAATAAAAATGTCGAATATTTAGTCATTTCATTATACATTTCCTTTTGTCTGAGGAAGTTGTTATTTCAGATTTCAGTTTAAAGAACATTTCTTTAATAATTGAATAAATAAATTTCTTGTGACTACATATTTCTCATGAATTATGCTGTTATTAACTGGACCTTTTGTATGAAAAATCTTTAGCAAATTACTAATTAGTTTGTATTAAAGGATAGGTCAAACATTTTTTTGTTTTTTTTTTATTACTTTAACTCAAAATTTTGCCGTTTGCTTGGGTAAGTTGAAAACAAATCAAATCAAAAAATAGTTTTCAGTCGTGTATTGCATTTGCAGTTGGGAAAATTTTGTTATTCTTGTCAATTTCTTATAGTTATTTAACTTACCAATACTGTAAAGTCATCTTTCTAAAAGCTATGTGTTGGATATGATTAAAGAGTAAAAAAAAATAAAACCAGTTGATTTAAAATAAGTATTGTACCAGCTCTAAACACATACACATTTTTGTGTGTGTAAAATTAACAAAAAAATACCTGTTTTTATTTCCCTTTTTTTCAATGTACAATGTTCTTTTTATGAGATCGAAATAAACTTAAACGAAATATAAGCAAGATAGGCTTAAATTTATGCTACAAATTTTGTTTTAATAAGATGCTACCATTTTCTGTACTCTCAAGAAAACAAAAAAATTCTTGGGAGATTTAATACGTTTAATTAAAATGCCTTTCTACTGTTTTCCTCAAAAAGACTAACAACTCCATTCCACAAAATTAGATTTCTTATTTAATAATTTTGCTACGGAATACAGGCCTCTTACATTTGAAAGTCAGTCACTGAAGTTATTGACGTCGTCTTTAGTTTCTTTCTGCATTACTTTTGTTTTAAAATGAAATATCAAATGAAACATTTCGTTAAAGAAATATTTTATTAAAAGCGTTTTTCATTAAAATAAAACATTTTAAGCAAAAATTTAAATAGAATCTCGCATGTGAAGAAAATTCCAGCTTGGAATTGCTTTCTTACCGCGGAAAATAATAATGTTGAAATTTTAATTTCATTAACGATAAATAAAAATTTTAAGCTTACATTCATAAAATTATATTAGTAGTTGAAATTTGGAAGTTAATATCACTAATTATATATTTTTTCTTATTAAGTGAGTTTTTAAATGAATTATTAAAAAAGCAATTGGTGTATGCTGCTTTTTAAAATGTTGTATTCATAACCTATTAATTTTAAAATCAGGGCTATATAGAGTTGATAAAATACGACTTGATTTATTCAGTTTTTGGTATGTTTTCTTCCATGAACATTTTATAGACATTTAAATATTTTTTTTTTATTTCCTAAAATGTTTTCTCTTTATTTATTTCTTTCAAGTGAGTAATAAAAGTTTCACAAAAACTTTTATTAGCAACAACAGTAAAATGAAAATTTATTAAAAATTTTATTGGTTGGTTGCGTACAAATTGAATTTTCTAATTCCATACCAATAATGAAAAGGTATAACCATAATATCTAAATCCAAAATAAATTATTTAAGTCTAGTTTGCTTATTACTTGGTCTATTTCAAAATAAGAAAAAGACGTAAGTGCACTTTTAATCACACATATCTTGATTAAAACGAGCGGAAAAAGACTTTTGAAACTAACTTTAATTTATATCCGTCAGTCAATTACACCACGGAATATTTGATCTTTAATTTTTATTTTTCATGAATATTTTAATTTTCGGTACGAAAAGATGAATAAAAAAGAAAAAAGGAGTCCTCCTATTAACGTACCTAAGTCGTCCCATAAAACCTTTAAAAAATGAAAAATCAATGACTTATGCTTTTTCTCATTTACTGAATAAGTTGCAAAAAATAAAGCAAATATTAAACACAATTTTTAATCTTAATTATAAGGATCAAAATGGTTAATAATAATAATAAATTAAGTTTACAATCCTCCTAGTTAGAAATACGTTTTATAAAAATGAGGCATTTATACCGTATTTTTCAACTTTTTAATAAAATGCATCTTGGTTATTTACCTAAAAATAAAAAGAAGTTGAAAGCTGAGAGTCTTAAAACTATACGGAGTTGATAGTCATCTTAGAATATAGTATTGAATTATAAGGAACTGAGAATAGTTTTTAAATATGTTTTGATTTCAACAAATGCTTATTGGAGCAAATTGTTTTTCTCGCCACTCCCTAGGAGTTTGTGCTAAATATTTAAGTTTATGTAACAATAAATAAGATTACTATTTACCTTCTATTTGCGTTTAACTTTAGAATGTTACCCATTCGTTTAGCAGACTACGGCTATAACAAATAACCTTGTACCCCTCCCCCCCTCCAAAATAGAAAATGTAATGTGCAACTCAGTACCTTCATATGACCTTGGCTACTACAGACAATAATATTTCTTTTTCTCAATATATTTTCGAATATAGTATTTTTAGAACAATGTTAGTCTGAGAGACGAATGGGTAGCAATATCGTTTGAAATTGAAATCTGGCTTCGTATTTTTTTTTTTTTTTTTTTTTTGCGTTTTGCGTTTTCGAGATGATGTAAAAACGTCTTCGCGAAGAAAACGTTTGGGGTAAAACTGAGGATCTCTGAGATTATTAAAAGAGTTGATTGATGATGATAAATTTCGTTTCTGCGGATGAATCAGTAAATAAAAATTTTATTGAAGTTCAAAATCACTAAGTTACAGATAGCATGATAGATATCAGTTTAGTGAATGCACATGAACATAATATTGCTCGCAAATCTAAAAAAGCATTATTTGGAAGAAAGTTTATGATAAAGCTAAGCGAAGATATCCTTGCCCCATGGTTGAAGAAACGTATAAATGTATCAACCTTACCCCGATCAACATGGACAATTATGTGTGAACTTTTGACATCGGAGCAGAACATTGAACAAGCAGAACAATTGGAAACTAAAAAAACAGGGAAATATGTGCCTTTTGCCCATGTAAGTTGCGTAGAATGACACGCAAATTTTATTTATCATGTTCAAGAGCAATGTGTGGAGAGCATCACGCTAAAATGCGTAAAGATTGCTTTGAAAATAAACAAATTTTATTTTATTGCTTATGTAAGGATTGCATGCCACGAAATCATATGCATGTAGTACAGTGCTTCCCAAACTTTCAATACTGGCGCCCCCCTTTTCAATCACAATTTTTATCGCGTTCACCTTATACATTAATAATGCACTAAATGCAATAAGAATGCACTTTGACGCTAAAGCTACAATACGAGATCTTAATTATAAACCATACACATTAATAACATAAGTATTAAATTTTGAATACTACTTTTAAGCAAGAAAATAAATTAACTAAGTAGTAGGACAATTATTACGTTATTTTTCCTTTCTCTAATTTTTAAATTGAACATATTGCAAAATGCGGTGACTGCTTAGAAGACAAAATATGGATATCTGCTAAATGTAGAAAAATAATTCACAGGGTCAATTTCTAATCATAAGCATTCCTTATAAAAACTTTGTTTTGCAGGACAAGCCCATGGAAGTCGTTAATACTTATTAAACTTGTTCTTAATTTAGTATTAATTAATTAGTTATAAAATACTCTGTGCAGCACTGATACATTAAAAGTATACCGGCCGAAGTACGCGCTCTTTGCAGGAGTTCGTTTAAAAGAAAATAAAACATTCTTGATATAATAACTGTATTGTAAGGAGAGTAAAGCCAAGTGCGCGACAATGTTTACAAAAACGTAAAATGATTTTTTTTTTAAATCGTTGCTCAAATTCTAATTAGTTTTAAGCGAATTGTAATTTTAAGCCTCACAGAATTAGCATTTATAATTGATGTTAAACAGTAGCGCACACAGGAATTTTTCAAGGGGGGGTCCGGGGTCGAAAGTTGACCAATCTTGCATCAGGTTCCTTTTGATTTTGTCGATTTTCGGGAACAAAACACAGTAAAAAAGTAATTCTTGAAAAAATAATTAGCATTAATTAATAAAATTAATCATTAATAACAAATACTTAACTAAATTTTGCGTACTATAAACTTAGAATTATAATAGATCGGAAAGAAATCAAGGGCTTTGGGGGGTCCAGACCCCCTTGTGTGCGCCACTGATGTTAAATAATGATCAATAATATAAAATATCGATGAAGAATAATTGTATTATTTTTAATATTTAAAGCGAAAAGATTTCAACATGTTTTAACCCGGGAGCGGACGCGCACTCGATACGGTCGGGGTTATTGAGTCATCCCAATCCTTTTTTTTATAATTATTTTATTGTACACGATACAAATCATGATTCCAGTGAATAATTTAACCAAGAGAAAGTTTACTTACCTACTTTCAAGGACTTTTCAGTTTTTCTTTGGTAATAAATAAACAGTTTTGCCAGAATTAACGATTTCGTAATCTGTGTGTCCGGCGCGACCACTTACGGGTAAAAAGTATATTCATTATGATAATATGTATGTTAATGCTACAAAAATTGTGTGAAACGTTTTTCGTTATGCTTTATACATTGAGAATATTTATAAAAATATGTCTTAGCCAAGTAATCCTTCATGTGCTAATGTGTGTGTGTGCTCTCCGTGGTTTTCCAAATATCATAAAAACTCTTTATAGCGCAACAGAGAACACTTAAGAGAGGGGTCATAACTAACTGTACCAATAACTTAGAAGGTCAAACAGATTACAGCTATAATGTGCAGTATTTCAAAAATAATGGAAGTGATGAATTTTTTATGTTCCTAAAGTTTTTCGATTCTGGGTCCGGGATCTGTTTTTTCTCTGAAAGAGTAGTATGTTAGGTTAAAAAAAGCGTAATAAAATAATCTCTCATCACGGGATGACAGCAAATGAAATAAAAGTTTTTTTTGGTTATAGGATCAAAGATAGCTAATTAGGTATTGAAGAAGTTTTTATTTTTGATGGCTTAATATCGCCTATAACTTATATCAGAGTAAAAGTGCATTTTTTATTATGTCTGAAAGTATTTTGTTTTAATTCATTCCAGCAAACTAATTATTTTTTAAATCTTTTATTTTCGATATGCTCGCGTCCCCCTCGTAAGGTCATCGCGCCCCCAGGGGGCGCCCCATAGTTTGAGAAGCACTGATGTAGTATAATGTTTCTGCTATTAACTTTTAAAATGACTTTTGAAACTCAAGTCGTCTGTTAGACGAATGGTTATCATTACCGTAAGTTTTTCAAAGGGTAGCATTGTAGGGTTAAAATACTATAGTAGAAAAATTCCCTTATTTAGTGTTGATCAGCGGTTAGAAATCTTGTAGCTGGTGCGTGCCAAACCAATCTACCAATATGGTTCAGTGTGCCACACAATAAAAAATATTTGAAACAGTTTAAGACTCCTCCGATAATACAGACACAATTAGGTAGTAGATGTCAATAATACAGATTTAGAGTTTTATTATATATTAGTTTTCCATTATTTAAATATATTTGTTGACATAAAAATAAACAATATAATGTAGAGCTCTTCTTTCAATTCATAAATGAAAAACTATAATGTACATAGATTATATATTAAGCATCTTTTAAACATATTTATTTTAAAATAAGAAATGCACGACATAAAATAAAAGCATTCCTTCAATATAGAAAAAAAAAGTACTTTTAATGTGAATCTCCCTTGCAACGCTCAACTTCATATCTCAATATAAGGGATATAATTTGTGACTTTCAGTTAGACACGACTCTGAATATTCAATAGTTAAACAACTTTTTCTCGGACTCAAAACTTTTTCATATGAGAGGAAAGATTTGTTATCATACAAATGTAGAACCAGAAGTGGAAATCAGAGGACAAGCAATTTTCTTCAAACCTCTCCAGCGATGACATCCAGTCATTTTAAATAGCTGTCGATTAATTGTTAGAGATATCTTTCGGAGTTTTTCGTATTCTAAAATTGTTGCTTCCTATACATCTGAAGAAGATATAATCCAACAATTTCTTTTCAAAATTATCAATTTCCATCTAGTCAAAAATTGACAAATTTGTTGAATAGTACAGAGTGCTAGTGTGAACTGTACAACGTTACAAATGTGGCACGCCTGCCATAGGTTGCTGACTTTGGTGTAGATTTGTCGAGATGCCTGGTGTCGAGGAGGGTTTTTGAGGAATGTTTATATGGTGGGAAATAATTATCACAAAAAAGAAATAGTTCTTTGCTTTTTAGACATATTATTCAATTGAAATATTTTTGGAATACAATATTAAGAAATTTTCCTAGTAATTTATCAACTTACTTATAGCAGTTGAATAATTAAAAAAATTCTCAAATATTTGATCAGTTTTCTCCATTTTCTTCAACACTTTTTAAGAATTCTTTAAGGCGAAACTTCAAAAAGAATAGCAAAAAAAAATCTTAAAAATGAAATGTGATTTATATATAGTTTTTTTTACAAGTAAGAATTGTATAAAACATGGATTAGACAATCATTTTAACACAATTAAATCAATATTATTCCAACTTTTGAGTGAAAAATTATGCACAACACGATGTTTTTACTCATAGAGAGCGCCTCATTGTTACAGGATGATTATTTTTTTTATATCTGAATATTCTTATTAAATTATCCAATTTTAATACAATAGGAGTAGAAAAAATGTTTAAATAATTGATGCTATTTTTGAGTACATTTTGTGTAAGTTAAACAAAGCAAATAGGAAGTTTCGAAATGAAAGTAACTACCAAAATTACGGTAATTTAATTAGTAAATAATTATTTTAAAAAAAAATTCTATAATTTATTACAATTATAATATTTTTACTTCAATTAATTTAATTTCCAGAATATATTTGATAAAACTTTAGTCAGAAACACGTATTCTAGAGCTTTCCAAAATTCTTTTTTTATATTAAAACCAATATATACTTAAATTTTACTTTATATGAACTGAACCGCAGTTCGATATGTATTGCACTAAATATGTAAACAACCATTGGAAGAGTTAAATAAAATGCAACCAAAGAAAATAGGAAATCTTTTAGCTAGTCGATTGGACAGTAAGCCTAACCAGTTATCCTTTAAGAGGATCGTAGTCCGGAAATTCGATTTCTTTTACGAAGCCTATAATCGGAAATGGATACTAAAAGCTGACGAATGGATAATGCACCTCGAGGAAAGGCAATGAGTGTTGTGAATATCTTCTTTAGACAGAAAACTAATGAAAGGACTAGATTCGTGGATAAGAATTCACGCAATATCTCTAACCACATATGGAGAGAGTCTAGTATTATGACGGTCATTTCTTGTTATTAGCTGAACATGTAATTGATTAATGAAAACTTGTTCCAAAATCTCAAAATTTTGTTATTTTTATTGAATTATAGTACAGCATTTATATACCTCACTTTTATCAATATATAAATGCATACCTATAGAGACACAAATAAATTCTAAGTTTCCTGAAATTTATCTTTAATTGCAAGAATAATTTGGAACATTTAAGTGACCAAGTATTATTTTTTAAGTCATAGGAGAGTTTCTTAGTATTACTGATTAAAAAAACTGTATAAATAACAAATATTTTATCTTTAATTTAAGTACAAATTCATACATTTAAACTATACATTCTTGCTGAGTGTGAAAATGAGTTTGCTTTAAAAAATTGCAGATTTATTTTGAATATTTATCTTTTCTTCTAATTTTTGTAAATCTATTTTATTTAGATAATCAATATATCTCTCTATTACACATATTTACAAAAAAATGTATGCAGATGCACAGTTTACTAACTTTTAATCAAAGCATTCACTTTTTACTCCTAAGAAAATATTATATATATTTCTCTATTTGATACAAACTATGTTAGTACCAATTGTAAATTGTTTGCAAAAAACGAATTTCTATAATCAGCTATGAAATTTTGAATATTTATTGACTTGCTGCTGATAATAATTATTTATTTTTAAATTGTGTCTGACAAGATTCTTGTGAGTATAAATTATAAATTAAGCTATGGAGTAATTTAAGAGTGTAATAATTTTGGCTATTAAATTAACAAGTCATGAAATAGAACAATTTTATACTTTTGCCACAGCTGAGTATCTAATAAATTATTAAATTAAAATAACTATGATATTTATAAACACTACTTTATACCTAAATAGCTCAACTTATTATGCATTTTTGTCATTCAGTCATTATTTTGTTTATTGGTTTGGAAGTAAATAATTCAAAGCAATATCTTTAACATATCAATTGCAAAAAATACTTCAAGGAAAAGGAATCTAACATGAATCTCTGGAATTTAACTTAAGATAAAGGGCGGAGGACATTTGAGTGCTTGCTTCGCTTTTCAGTTTAAAAAATAAATATTTGAAATAATTACTTCTAGAACAATTATTTAAGGGATTACTTTTCTAACAGTCTTTAAAACAATCAAGATATATGAAAAATGTTAAAGCTTCATTGCTCTTCTTAAGAAATATTTTCAATTACACTATATAATTAAGGTAAATATTCATCACTGAATATTTGTCGAAAGAATCCGTTATTTTTAATGCCTTTTATTCTTTTTAATTGCCCTTAAGTCAAATATATCAAAGCGAATGCAATGATCTTGATTTTAGTAAAACAAATAAGATAAAAACTGAATTGTACGAAAAGGAAAGAGAAAAAATATTTAAATTGAATTAGTAAAAGTCCTAAATTAATTTTATAAATGCATACTTTTCATCTTTTGAAATGCGCATTATTTTTTTTAAAACATCTGCGCTGTTATTACTTGAATTTTTACATAAAACATGTGAATTGATGTCAGAAAAACTAATAAATTTGATGATTGATTTTACTCAAGTATGTTTTTTTAAATGTAGCAGCTTAATATGTTTTTTTTATAAGTATGTTATACAAATAACATTACTATAGTATCAGTTGTTCCGAAGCTAAAGTTTTTAATAACTTTCATTTTAGAAATATATGTATCCCATTTTTTACATTAAAGCAGTATTTCTCAAACTGCAAGGAGCATCCTACTAGGGGGATATGAAAACTCGGTGTGGGGTGCGTGAGCATATTTAAAAGTTGAAAATAAAAGAATATTTAAAAATAATATTAATTTACTGAGAGAGAGAAAGAGAGAAAGCAAAACAATTAAAAAATCTTACACAATAAAAAATAAAATACATAATATACTTACTGCACGGAGTATTTGATAATTAATTTAACATTACTAAGCTAAGAACAGGTTTAACAAATACCAGTAACCTAATGGGTTTGCTATGTATAAATACAAAATTTAATATTTATCTTGATAATTTGTACTGTTTATAATTAAAATCTTATAGTAGCTTTACATCAAAATACATTATTGTTGAATTCAAGTCATAGTTATGGTATGGATGGAGGGTCGATGAAAATTATGGTTGAAAATTTGGTCGCAAATATTGAAGATTTGAGAAGTACTGAATTAAGAAATAAACCCGTCAGGATTTTGAAGGCTTTATTGTAATAAACTTCGCACACGTTCGTATGATACACGTCTTTTACTTTAAGGGAGTCACTTCACGTAGCATTTACTTATCTCCGTCATATTACAAAAACTAAGTTTAAGGAAGCTTTTTAAAAAAATGACTGGTTTTAAAGTCAGAAATTTTCCTTACGGGATTTTCTCACGTTATTGCTATTATTTTAATAAGAGAGTTTTCGAAAATTTTGAATAGTTTTTCTTAATCAGATGTAGAGTAACACATTAAAATCTTGCAAGCAATACAAATTTCTGTACCTTTTAATCCATAAAAAATTTTAATATCTTCTTTGACAAAATATATCATTAAAATGTTTCTTTATGGGGTATTGATATGTGTAAAAAGTTTCAAAGATGTAAAGAAAAGTATAATTTTCAAAAATGATCTTTTTGTTGTAATAATTTACAGTTTTAATAAATTCCAATGTGAATTAAACACTTTTAACTTAAAGTAATGCATACCAGTACCTTAGTATGGATTTATAAAATACTTGTAATTCCTTTAGAGTAAAAATTTAATTTGTAATAGAAGCAGATGTAATTAAAATTTGCTTTTCAGTAAATTTTAAAAATCAATTATTCCCTAATATTTTCGTGAAGTATCACCCCACTATAACATTTCTTAATACGCAACAAAAATAAATGGTTTCATATGAAATATTCTGATTATTTTCTTAGAATAAAAAACAGACAGTTTTTATCGAATGCGATATAAAACGCTGATTTTACATTACGCAGATTTTTTTGGAACTTGGGAGTCAGGAAATATTTTTTTGGAATTAGTAATAAACAAATTAATTTTCAAACATAATGGCTATAGTTTTTAGAGATCATCTTAGCTGTTGATGAATAGAAAAATCTCTCTTAGAAGTTGCGAGAATATCTTAGTACAATAAAATGCATTATTGAGATAAACTATATAGAAAAAAATTAAGTTCATTCGAAACATAAGTTTAAATATTTTTACTAGTAATACGATAAAAAAACATTCCTGATATTGATGCTGGAGATTTGCATAAAATAACAAACAAAAAAGAAGAATTACACAGTTAAAATGGGTATGCATCTCGATGCCCTCTTCAAAAAACGTATAAAAATGCCTAGTGAAAAAGTAAAGCATTAGTCATTCCCAGAAGTTTCAAAAGAATCGAAACCTTTTTCTGGATTTTGACAATTTGTGTCTTTCGGCAAAAAAGGCATGGCCAGGGACGAGAGAGTTAAGGAATAATAATAAAAAGAGAAGAACAGAAAAGCCCGAGAAATGGCCTCAGAATACAAAATAGTTCATGCTTAGAAGCTGATATGAGCTGCGCTTCAATTCGCTGCAGATTTAAGCTTTCAGTTCTTTCAGTACTCACAAAGGCCATGAGAGGCTTGAGAAGAATAATCGTGGATTCAACATTACTCCTTTAGCGAAAATATAAGAAATGACAGTGGATGTGGAATAAAAAGTTCCGCTATCCTCTTATATTCATGTATTAACAACACGTTGCTTACCCATTTCATACAAGGAGACAGAACGAGAAAAAATAAAGAACGATAGGAAACGATATCTTTTTTCCGTATATTGCTGCGTATTAATAAACTTACCTCGACAATAATGTGCGCAGTATTTTTTACATTTTTATTTATTTTTTTTTTTTGCTTTTTTCCTTCTCAGCAATTTGATTGTGATGAGGAAGGAAAAATATACTGTATTAAGGAATATGACTATAGGGAATACTCTTAACTGCATATTTAATGTTATTTTTTTGGTATAAAAGTAAATACCATGATGTCCCATTCAGTATAAGGGCTAATTTTGAAAGATTTTATTGTACATATTGTTATAATATTCCTTTCTTATTGGTTAATGGGGTACATTCTTGCATAGTAATTAATTTTGTTTTGTAGCTATCACGGTTTTTAAATACAAATGTATTATCTTTTATGTCACACAAAATAATTTTTTATTAAAACATATCAAATATATAATTCTCTTCCATTGGCATTAAATTTAAAATATTTGAACATATTGGGATGTGGTTGACTTCAAACAAAAACAGCATTTTTATTTCACGTTACTTCTTTTGAATAGTGCATATTTGATGCTTTCGAAACATTTTTTTGTTAGTACTATTTGAAATGGATATATTAAAAAATTTAAGAAAAACTCATTGTTTCCAAAATGTACGTTTGACTACGAGAAATACATTTAAAAGTGTACTTTATGTGTCATACATGCATTATTCACGATTTCCCATTTTGGTATTAATAATTACTTTTTAAAAACCTTCATAAGTAGTTTTTCTTTTCATGTAGCGCAGTAAATATCAGTTAATTCAAAAATTATGAAACTTTAAATTACTTTAACTAAATATATGTTTTTATCAAACGTTGCATATCGAAAATGTAAAAACTTAAGTTATTCGACTACGTTTGGAACCGTGATTTTAAAAAAGCGGATAAATGGATAATTTTCATGATATTTAGTGTCACTCAGATTAGAATACATTCATAAAATTGTTTTTAGGACATTTTGACAAAAAAAAAATATTTAAAAATAAAATTTTGGCAAAAAACTAATTTAGAATAATCTTTTTTTCCAAATGTTCTACTTTTGTGAAAAATGGATCTATTATAATAATATTTTGTCTGAATATAGCTCAGAACTCTCTACAGAGGCTCAACTAGAATTTTTGAAAAATTCACATTATTTTCAGAGTTACCACCAATTTAAATAATTATTCGCGTTTTTTTTTTCAAATTGCTCCCCTCTGTTGTCGTAAAATATGAATAAAAACCCACTTTTAAGTTATATATTTCAAAACTTCTAGTTGAGCCTCTGAACAGAGGTCTGAGCTATATACAGGCAAAATATTATTCTAATAGAAGCATTTTTCACAAAAGGAGAACATTTGGAAAAAAGATTAATCTAATTTAATTTTTTGCCAAAATATTGTATTTAAATAAATTCTTTTGTCAAAATGTCCTTAAAACAATTTTATGCATATATTCTAATCTAAGTGACCCTTAATATCATGAAAATTATCCATTTAAGCGCTTTTGAAAATCACGATTCCGAACGTAGTCGGATACCTTAAATAGTTATTAGATTAAAAGAAAACTTTGCATGTGTTTGTACGCATATGTATATGCTTATATGCTTTGCATAATTCATATGAAGTGTCTGCTATGAATCTACTTCCCAACGCGTTTAGGTACCTTAAAGTTATGTACTGAAAGCGATGGTTAAAATTACTAGTTTATCACTCTGTAAAATATTATACTTTGTGGACGGTGAGTTTGAGTTCAAAGTTTTTATTCAAAAATTCAACGAAACTCATATTTCCTATGTAAAATAATGGGAAGCTGATCAGTGGTTATTTAAAAGTGGTATAAAATTTCTTTCTTGAGTACATTACAAAATTTTGGGAAGTAAAGGGTCAACGTAGATCAGAGTAGGGCAATTATTTTGGTTCGAGGGGCGCATTGTGGAAGCAAAGGATACCAAAGTGCCACACCTTCTTTTTAAATAACTGCATTCATTAACTTAACATCTCAGATATCGTATAAATTGTACTTTATAATAAATAGATATAGCTTAATTAAAATAGTGGCAGTTTTATTGATTTAATGTTAATTTCATATCATCCATAGCTCTGCAAGAACATTTAACCTTAGAACCAGTTTAACTAGACAAATGTACTATGTATCAAGTTTCTACAATTTTCTATTTTTATTTTAAATTTGAACTTGTTATATTAGTTTAGTTTGCGCATGCATGTTGACATGACTGTCATAGTGGATAATACGAGACGAATCTTTGGTAGCGTGCGAGAGAAGAAATCTTGGTTCAAGGCGCATTTTCGCACTAATTGGTGGGTCGTTATTTGCCCATTCCTATTTTGAAGCATTGTCCATCACCTAAATGTGGTTGGAAGTTACACGGTCTTTTAGACAGTATCATATGTGTCAATCTAAAGTGAAATTATTAAAGATGCACACAAAAAACGAGATACAAAAGAGTGTATCAGAAGTAATGAATATTTATAGAACATGTAAATACAATTACATTCAAAACATGGTTACAGACAATCATTTAATTCATAGAAACCGATAAATTGGGTCATTGAGATATATATGACAGACGATTTATATATATTTACATGTTGTGTATTACTTGTTATTTAATTAGTTTTTAAAGGTTCAGGTTTATACGAAGGTTGGTCATACAAAAGCAAGATCTTTGACTTGCGGTGGATAATTTATTATGTATTTTGTATTAAAAACCCTGATACAGACCATGATGCAGAGGCTACACCGCAACATTTACTTGATTGCGTTGACTTGGTACGAGATGACCTTTTAAAGAATCTTATTTTGGTCTTTTTTAAATTTTTAAGGGATGAACAAACTCATGGATTTCCTCTGAATCAGATCAGAGGGATAAGAAAGAAGAATAAACCCTGATTTAATATTAAAATAATCATTTCCCATCGTTTTTTCCACATGCGTTCATTTATATAGTCGACAGAGTAGACACAAAGTGCTTACTGAAGTTTCACGGCAAATAGTTATTAAATGTATAACAAATCGAAATGTCAGGTATATTAAAATTTGGCATAGATGCATGCACAACATGGAAATAACATTTTATGAAACGCTCAAGTATGAAACTGTTGCAAAGTTTGCTTACAAATGCCTGTGGAAAATATCAAAATTTGGCTTATAATTATCGATCAAGGACAAACATGACTATAGTGAATATTCGAAAGATTCGTGACCTTATTCTTAGTGACCAACGAAACAAAGTTAATAAAATTAAAAACAAAACTAGAAAAACTGATGAAATTGTGCTATATATTTCATTCAAAATAAGTTTTATTGTTGCAAAACCCCAACAAGGTGAGTGCCTTGAATATTGAATGTAAGTTAAAAAGGTGACAATAACAGAATTTGCCACAGACCTTTAAATCCGTACGAAGAAACGATTTATTTTTGACACAAATTTCAACTTGTAATGACAGTTGGTACATTATTGCTACCTTTGAAACAAAATAGTTTAGCGTTAAATGACGTCCAAAAAATGAAACTGCAACACAAAAAGTAAAAATTTTGTTACTTGCAAAAATTCTTGCTATTTCTTATTGAATTCATAAGATATTGTGCATGCAAAATTTCATTTTTTTGATGACTGTGGTCCAGTTTTTGCAGTATACCACTGTAAGGTAAAATGAGGGTTAAAGTAGTATTCCGGGTCAAAGATTATTCCGTTGAAATGCGTAATGTTCTCATTATTCTATTTATTGCAACATACAATCCACACACAAAAAATTGTAACGCACACAAAATTAAAGAAACTTTACTAGACACCACTTGATTATCCTCCCAATTGTCCAGAATTATAACCTTCGGAAAATTATTGTTTTGAACCTCACAAGCGTTATGAGATTTTCATAGAGTGAAGAAGTAAACTAAATAATAATCAATTGGTGTAAAACGTGTACGATTATATCGTACATGTTTAGTAATCCTAATTTATCATAGATGAACAAAAAGAAACTCTTTATACATTGAAAAAATTGCTTAGATCTTCAACGAAAAGTAACATTGGTGTAGTAATTGTGATACTTGATAAAATATATTAAAAAAAAATCGATGGTATTTAATCCGTTATCATACCTGCATTTCATTCGATTTGGTTTAAATTTACGTCAAACTCTGTAGTACAGAAATTTATGTGAAATGAAAATGAGTGGCTACAACATCAGCTTTTTTGTTATGATTTGGATATCATTTACACAAGAAAGAATGATGCATTAAAAATGTTCGTAAATTGCACGAATAAATCTTAAAAATGAAATCGATTATCCATGTAAGAAATATTAGATATCTTATGAATTGCTTAATTATCTTATTAATCATAAAAAATACTAAATATAGTTTCTCAGATATACCAAAAAATAATACGTAAACCTGAATTATACGCAAATTTGAGAAACTATACAATATGAAATCAAAACAGTTTTTTTTCAATGATTGCCTATTTATTTAAAAAATCTCTATGAAATATTTTGTACTGATTTCATTTATTTTTATATACAATAATGTGATATATTAAGAGAAGTGTACATTTGTTTTCTATGAGAACATCGAAAAATGTTAATTTTTTGTCCTTTTCTAGTTAGGAAGAATTACTATGCAATTGTTTAGGATTAAAATTGTACACATTTTACGAGAATATCCCCCCCACCTATTTTATCTTAAAATAAAAATCTGACACTAAGTTGTTCAGCAGTGTGCTAGATGAGTTACGCTTTTTGCTACGACCATAGCAAATATACGCCAAATCGTTCCCAGACATAGAGGCAACACAATTGCACTTTCCTTCGAATTAATAAACTCAACAAGTCTTTTAAAACAATAACGGCTTTCTAGATAGAACTCAGCTGGGTATTAAAGTTTAATTATTTACTATCGAAAGTAAATGCTAGTATAATTACGTTAAAAATAAATAATTATAAGAAAATATGTTCTTCGATCTAAGCTTCCTATTCGTTAAAAAAATGACCACTTGAAGTAGTCTTGTCTTAAAATAATAAGTTTTCCGGATTGAATAGTTGAACTTAATTGAAAATAACAATTCTTTTTGATATTTTAATTAAATGTTCTGTTGAAAAGCTTATAAAATTTTAATAGAGAACTAACTACATCTGTGTCCCATTAAAGTAAAGTTTTTCAGTACAAGTAAATATGATTTAAAAATAATAAATGAAATGTAAATAGAAGGGATTCTTAATATCATTTTCATGTAAAGCAATTTGATTTTTTAAAATTGTATTTCATTTAAAATGTCAAGTCCACTTTTGTTTTTAAATAGGAAATGTATGCTTTAGAATAGTTAATTAATGCTTTTTCATCAAGTTAAAAATATTAAAATATTATTTCAATGCATTTTCTTCAACGTGATTTCCTCGAGATTTGCAATTATTAAAAAATATCATTTCCCTGTATATATATATAAGGAAAAAAAGCACAAAAAAAGTTAAAGTTTATCTTGATAGAAATGAATACTTCACAATTTTGAATGCCTACTTAAAAAAAATCCCATTACGTTTATTTTGTAGATGTGCATAACATTTAAAAATTGAACGTGTTGAAGTATTTCATACAATGCACTTTTTTCAAAATTCGAAATTAAGAAAAAATTGCAATAGCTGTTCAGAAACTAAAATAACGTTTACAAATAATATAGTTCATTTTAACGAAAAACTGTGTGAATAGCTACAATTTATAAGACGTCACCCACATGGTCTTGCCTACTTTGCTCACTCTTTTACATTTATCTTCGCTAATAGTTACCTAAATATATTTCATGATTTGTACAGATTCAATTTTGAATTTTGGAGCTAAATCATGAAGATGTTTTTCACTAAACGGAACATAATGTTATGGAGTGTAATATAACGTACGGTACAATATAATGAAAACACTTCTCTGATAAGAAAACAAAATTTATCTTGTATTAAAAGGGAAAAAATGAGGAATCAGGATGGACATAGTACACAATTAACATCATGTTGAGATGGTTTTTGATGAGGTTAAACAAGTTTTAAAGGCAAAAAACATTTATCTTTTCTGTTCATAGTACTGGGTAAAATCCATCATACTAAAGAGTGTTTTTTTTCAGGTATAGAAGTTTAAGTTGGCATTACTTTCCAAGATGGCGACCGATTTAACAGCTGTAAGGTGATTTATTCTCAGTTTGGTTTGGCAATTCATCAAAACGATCATCAAGCAAGGCGTAGATTCGTCGAATGGGCCCAAAACGAGATTGCCGTTGTTCCCGATTTTCATAAGAGAATTTTGTTTAGCGATGAAGCGCACTTCTGGTTGAATGGCTACGTCAACAAACAAAACTGCCACATTTGGAGTGAAGCTAATCCACAAGTGTATGTCGAAACACCGTTACATACAGAAAAACTGACTGTTTGGTGCGCTTTATGGGCTGGTGGAATCATTGGTCCATACTTCTTCAAAATCGATGAAGGCCACAACGTTACAGTCAATGGTGATCGGTATAGCGCCATGATTACTAACTTTTTCATTCTTGAATTGAACAATCATGATGTCCAGGAGCTGTGGCTCCAACAAGATGGCGCAACATGTCACACAGCTCGTGCCACCATCGATTTATTGAAAGACACGTTTGGTGACCGCCTAATTTCGCGTTTTGGACCTGTGAATTGGCCTCCAAGATCTTGTGATTTAACACCGCTAGACTATTTTCTGTGGGGCTATGTAAAGTCATTGGTCTATGCGGATAAGCCACAAACGCTTGACCATTTGGAAGACAACATCCGCCGTGTTATTGCCGATATACGGCCACAAATGTCGGAAAAAGGCATCGAAAATTGGACGTCCAGATTGGACTACATCCGCGCCAGCCATGGCAGTCATATGCCAGAAATCATATTTAAAATGTAATGTCACAAGATTATCGTTCGAATAAAAAAATTCATGTCAATCGAATAATATATCGTTGTTTTATTGCAATTTAAAGTTCTATACCTCTAAAAAAAAACCCCTTTATAATGAATCGTCTTCTGAATCCATTACAATTGTTTAAAAAAGCACATACCTAAAATGTACTATATCGCAAGTTTAACTCTATGAATCAAAGAACAATTAACAAATTATAGCACCATTCCAAAGAATAATAAACATACACAAAGCAGCGAAGGATTAAATCTTCCTTACAATGTATTGGAGACACAAATAATGTAGCAATATGAAAGATTGAAGGAAATTTGGTAGATATTGATTTATACTTAGCTACATTATTTAAAAGTCCATAATAAATGTGCGATCTATGATGAAAACACCACACTCAAAAATCATAAAAATTCAGTACACCGTGAAAGGTACACGAGATGACACATTATTTCAGGAAAACCTTGCTCTAATTGTTTTAAAGAACATAACACCCTATGAGCAATTAAACCAGTGGCGTCTAAGCATACGTGCAATATATTAACCCTGGTACAACTTGTTTTTCTACACACACACACACACACACACACACACACACAAGTTTTCAGTACTATTCTATTGTAAGTGTATATCTAGAAAAATATTCGTTGTGATTTCGAGAAAATACTTGTTCCGAATGAAATTCTCCGTTAGTCTACACGATTCCGTTACAAAGGTGAATGTAATCAAACGGCTATTACACATCATGAAGATTTGTAGAGAACCCCTATGCGGTTTTAATTAATTTGATCATTTAAGTGAGAATTAGTCTCATCAGTCCAAAAGATGTGTTATGTTTGATGCTCATTAACTTATGTCCTCATCGGGAATGAGAAAGTAAAATCAAGATTTCTAGAACAGTTAATCGATTTCAGTTGTTCCCCGATGTATAGCTTGTAAAGTGAAAATTTAAATTTTGCTCGAAATTAGCTATATAGTTGACTAATAAATGTCTAATTAGTAGTAACCTTTGGAAAACTTAGGGATATTGTTGTTGTTTCGATCGCCACACCCTGCACAATAGTCGGCTTTGTAGCACATCATTCTCTTTTCGAATTAATACCTAAATCACCATTTTCTTCAAGCTTTCGAATCATATTTTAACTATATTTACGAGCATTCGTACTCTTCTTAAATTATTCATCCCCCCGAAACACAGAATAGGGCTGAATCTGTGCTACAATTTTGATAAAACAATTCCCTAACTAACGAACATTTCTTTTTCAGTAGCAGGACCATAGTGAGAAAAATATTCTTCTTACAGATAGCTATTGGTTTTATAACACAAATACTGTTTCTACTCACTTGCATACTTGCATGTGTTTTTTTCCCAGTGCCATTTACGGACAAAAGCTCCAATTACGAATTTTCCTTGCATGTAAGTCTAAATAAACATCCATCTGAAGTTTAATTTAGATTGGTTCAGTATAACAGGAGCTAGGGGCTTATGAGTACCGTCAGTTTATCAGAAAAAACAATGCTTTCTTTAAGTTTGGATTATAAATTAAATATATCGTATTTAAAATTTCATTTCTTTTTCCTCTGATTAAAAACCATACATATAAAATATTTTGTCACAAGATGTTACTAACAGAAATAAAGTGATAGTGGCCTCCTTCATAATCATTTTAGACTCCTTCATGCAGATTATAATTTATTGGGCCAATTTTAATTTTCATGAAGATTTTAGTAAATGATGCGTATTATTTTTTTTTTCATTTCGTGCTACAATTGCTAAAACATATGCGATATGTGCTCATAAAATATTGAAATAAATTGCCCCTTCTTTACTCGTAGAAAACTTGAAATAAAACCATTCTAAACATCTTTTTGTAACATTACTTCATTTTTTTCCGTTTGTGTATAGTTTTCTTAACAAATTATGCTTGTGAAACATTATGTCTCGTAAAATGACCACAAAGGCGAAAAATGTGATTGTTTATGTGAAATGTAGTTTAAAGAGCGAGGAAAGAGCTAGGGGAAAAATAAACACAATAAGTGCTCTTAATGGCAAAGAATTAGGCTCTAAGCTCTTCACCTTCTTTTACGCAAAATCACTACAATATTCATTGGGGAAGTGCTGAGTGAAATTCGACTCTGTCTCTAGACCATTAATTTACCTGAGGTAGTAAATGTCAAGAGCTTAGACGGTAAATCCTATGAGAATTCTTTATGTCTTCTTACACGTCTAACGCCTAAATAAAACACCACAATTCAAAGCTAGTGTCGTTACAATTCCTTCTTTTATTATCTGTTGGTCAATTTACAGTAAAAAAAATAGATACCGATTATACCAATGCTTTTTACGAAACATTTGCTTAAAACTGCGCGTCAAGATGTTACGACTCACCGAATTGAATATGAAATATAATAGCAAAATAAATTGCATTTTTATTCCCAATCCCCTTTTCTTTTACTTTTTAACATTTACGAATCACGAGAATGATTCTTTTTTTCCCCGTGATAACAAATCTGTATGCAAATATATGTTCGCGTTACTTTTATTACAAATCAAGAAATTTGCATACACATCTCGGAGGGTTTTGCAAATAATTTTTTTAACACATTAAAAATAAAAAAACAGAAAAAAGGAATACTTCGGGGCAATCGAATGTAAAATTATGAACTAGGAAATTGAATTTGAGTTATTGAAACACAAGGGAATAACATTTGGAGTAGCTTCGTTTTTAAATATTTAAGAACTCCGAATGTGTATAAGTACATCAAAGCAAGATAAAATTAAGGTTTAAAATACTTTAAGTAAACAATGTACTAAAAATAATTAATCCAAAATTGTACATATGTCAGGAGTTTCCTTCATTTCATTTAAGGAAATGTATTGTTTATTAAAAAGAAGTTAAATTAAAAAAATAAAAACAGTTGGAATATAATGATTTCTGTTATATAAAACACCTTGTATTATGAATTTAAAAAAAAATAAGACAACAGAAAATGATTAACTTTTTCTATTATTTTTTTAGTATTTTATTTCAATTCGACCGATTAGTATTAATTTCCTATTTTTAAATAAATAAAATAATAGGAAAGAATGCACATACTTGAATATTTGTTTCTTCTAATACATTTTTTTGTAAAAAATTATATATATGTACCATGGAAGAGTATAGTTAAGTTACTACGAAAAGTAATACAAATCAAATTGAATTATTACTTAAGGAAGTTAAAAAAAAAGGTAAATTTTTGAATTGATACTGAAAGTTTGTTTGAATCTAAATATGCTAGTGTATAATTGTTAGATAATAAATAAAAACTGATTTATTTCAATAGTGAAGGAGATCTAGTATCAGTTGAAAATAAAACATGTAGATTACGGAAAAAAAATAGTGCCTATATTTTATTATTTTGAGGAAAAAAACGATTTTACTGTATATATATATATATATATATATATATATATATATATATATATATATATATATATATGTATGTTACTTTTTACAATGAGGTGTAAAAAAAGGTGATAAAAATAAATTGGGTATCATCACAGTTGTCTCAGCAATAAAAAGAGTAATAATGCATATAGTATTTTTTAATTAAATATTAATAAGACAGAAAATGAAATAAGTAAAAATGTTAGTGAACAAATTATTTGATATATTTTATTTACTTAGAAGTAAAACAGTAAAAAATCGAAAAATGAATAAATACACACAATTAAAAAAAATTATTAATATATTTCTACTACAAATTATATAGTGGAAATTTTTTGTTCAGTCGGAGAGTTATGGTTACGTCATGTCGTGTATTATGTTTCAAGTGTTATACAAGTATATATATACTTTTTCATTTAAATGCATCATGAGATAAAAGACGAAAAAACTCTTTGCGTAGACAAATGAATATCTTTTTTTTTAACATTCGGTTCCTTTTCTGATACTTTGGTTATGTAATTATTGAAAATTTGTCTTTGATAATTCCTCCTAATTTAGAATTAATTAGTTTGTACGTATTACAAAATTTGTTTTATTTAAAAAAAACACAATAATACGTACGATGAAATTCGGCAATAATTTGGTTGATAATTTTAAAAAAAAATAATATTTTTGAAATATTTGTAATTTAAAATAAAAAAATAAAACAATGAAGTAATTAATATGCATTCACAAAAGAAACTTTGCATAAAAACACATTTATATGCTTAAAAATATAGTCAACTTTTCATTACAAATATGTGTAATTGTAACATATTTCAAAAAGACCGGAGAAAATCAGTGAGATGTTAAACATAATTACTTCTAGGTTTACTACATCCCATTCAATAAGTATTGTAAAACTGAAATGAGCTAGATTTTACGATTAAAAATGACTAACAGCCTTAGTTTTATATTGATTTTATAAGCTGGTTTCCTTCTAGAAAATATTAATTGTTTGACGTATTTCATCCAAATATACTTTATTTATTTAATTGGGGTTAAACTCTCTGTGACCCGAACAAAAAACTAATTAGAATATTCCATATAAAAATATTTATCAAATTTATTTAATGATACAAAAAATATTTAAAAATATATAAAATAAAGTTATGCTTCTTTCACATACTTCTTATCATAACTGTAATATATGATAATAAACTTAAAACTATCGTGGAAAAGTTTGTTTTGTACGATTCAAACAACTTTGTCAGTGTTTATACGGAATTTCTTTCTTCTTCTTTTGTTGTAAACTGTAGTTCAAGATATTTTAAACTGACGCAATGTTACCTTACGTAAAGAAACTTAGCTCCAATATATAAACCATCAAAAGTATAATTGGGCAAAATATGTCTTTTCCACTTATTGATGTTGTGTAAAGTATCATTAAGATCTTCCATAAAGTAATTCTATCTAGATGTCTAACAGACTTGAAAAAAGTTACCTTCTCCGGTAAGGCTCCAACAAAAAATGTTACTTATTCTTTTAGGATTATCAGTGTATCATGAAAAGAGAAACGATAAACTTCAGTTAAGTTTTCTTTTTCGGTAAGGCTCTGATTATGGTAGATTCCTATCTCAATTACTTTAGATCTTTGTACATGATTTCGGAAAAAATTTGGAAGAAAAATGATCTATATTTCTAGCATGAAAGCTCTAGCTATATTTTGTCATTGGTAGAAACTGTAAGATTAGTAATAAAGCTTCTGGTTTATCCCCTAAAAATATATTAAAACGTACATAGGAGGTATCATACAGAAATGTACATTATGTTTGTAGAAAATGTATCATTCAAAACTTTTAAAAGAAATCAAATAACACAAAAATGTGTTTTTATATCTATTTTAATGTCCTATTTATTTTGTTTCTTTTATATTCCAACTTTTTAATACATAGACATTTAATGTGCATATCTAGGTATGTTTGTTAAATACATATGTATAAAAAAGGAATATGAAAGAAACACAATATAAATAGAAAATTTAAATAGACACACACACATATACATATTTAATGTAACAAAAATAATCTATTTTTTTATAAATCGCTTTATTTTGTGAGCATTGCAAAGTACCTCACTGCAGAATTTAATTCGGAAATCAGAGAAAAGTAAACATAGATATTGTATTCGCACAGCAAAAAAATGAATAACTAGATTGTTTTTGAGTTTGAAAGGTTGCTAAAAATTTGAAACTACACTGCTAAAAAAAATTAGGGGAGCGAATGGATTTAACGCATTTACACAAATATTTAGTTCGATAACTAATGTAAAACAAAACATCGATAATCTCAAATGTATTTGAAATAGAAGAAGAAAAATTCGTATGAAAATCAACGTACATGGAATCAAAAACTAAAAAAGGGGAATAAGTGCAGAAATCGTGATTTCGTAGAAGCTGTTGTTTTTCGTTATCTCATTGGGGAAATTCAACTTTTCGGCTGTTCTTTAGAGAAAAGGTAACTAATAAACTACATAGCTTGGTGTATTATAAGGAGACTGGAATCCGGGCAGACAATAAGATCTGTATCGGATGCCGTCAGAGTGACAAGAAGTGTGGTTGCAAAACTTTGGAATTGATTATAAGAAACAAAGGGTGCTCGTCGTCAGCCAGACCAAGGTCATCCACGGGTTACCACAGCAAATAATGACCTATATATCCCTTTAACAACTCGTTGAGACAGAATAACCACTGCGACACTGAGGTCTGCTTGGATATAGGCCAATAGCATGCATTCCATGTCAGCAAAACACCGTGCGGTCCGAAGAAAGTTGACTGTTGAATATTAAAATTGGATATACACTTATTTGAGTCAAGTATTGTTTACTGATAAGTCCAGATTCCGAGTTTAGAGTGTGATGCTAGAAGTATTTTGGTATGACGAGAAAGGCGCACTGGAAATAAACTAATATTCGTTCAGTGATCACCTTACATACAAGGAGGTTTGATGGTATGGGCTGGTATAAACATAGGCGGATACAATGATCTGCATTTAATTTGAAATGGCAATTTGACAGCTCAAAGGTATGCAGACTAGATCTCAATGCTCCATATAGTACCTTACGCTGCAGTTATTGGTGATTCCTTTCTTTTAATGCAGGTTAATACCAGAAATCCTACAGCTCGTCTTGTTGCACGGCTTGGCTCGAAGTTTTCAAGCTAAAACAATACAGCGTATGGAGTAGCCAGCATTTTCAAATGAATCAAAATTCAACCTCAATTATTCGGATAACCAAAGGTAGTCCACCAGAGAACTAACCAAAAATATGTGACGGATATATCCGAGATCCTTCAACTAATTCACTTGGAAAGTCTTTGGGCTATCAATTCACGTTATTCACAACGAATCCTTCGGAATAAAAAAAATCGTGATATTCAAATTAACTTACTATATATAGTCGAAGTTTTCTACCTTGGATAGAGAATAGGGGAAGATATATACTCGAATCAAGTGAGATTGCTACAGAAGGTACGATATTTGAATCATTGTGTTTAAGAACTCATTAGGAGGAAGTTTTAAAGGGACGATAGTCCACTGAGATTAAATTGTTATTAGATTAAATCGGATGATAGGTTAGATCCTTTGTAAAGTAAAAATCAAGTTTGATAGTCTTCTAATTCTTCATGTATTACCGTCGTTGATTCACTTTCACAGTTAGCATCGATATACTCTCTTGCTATTATTAATTGGATTTGTGTATTTTCATTTGTGATAAATAGACTTATTGGATCATGTCGAGTGTTTCTTCCCTACCTCCCACATATCTAGGTGCCCAAGAGAGAAATGGCAACCTCTCACAAATTTAAGCACAGGCTTAATTGTGTTTGAGGTGGATAATGCTGTTTTAGAAGGTTTGGAAGTGTTTTCGAAATAAAGGATAAGTAGACATGAGGTCTTTGAAAGCTCAGGTATACCAAGAGATTCTGAAGAGGAAACTTTTGCCTACTATTGGCCCTACCTTCGGTACCACATAACCACTAGTAGATATACGCTATGTATAGGGCAGTATACAAATGAAACATGTTGATACATGACTTATTTAGGTGTACAAACACTGTAGCCCTCACAAGAAACATTGTAAGCAAAATTTCCTTTTTTTTGGGGGGTTATAAGTTACAAAATGTCCGGTTTACAAAAATTTAAAAAAGAAGAAAATTAGAATTAAAATTATAAATCCTTGCGAAATTGATCGAAGTGTCCCTTGGAACGAAATAGCTTTTCTATATGCATTACATAAGTGTATTGTCATTTATATATTTTTCATTTCTTCATCAAAAATGGATACATTTGTATCAATAAACGGTTGTATTCATCAGTTTCCGGCAAATATTCTAATTCAGTATCCCTGTCATTGTGAAATCTAATTATGATGCCACAATGACAAAAAAAAGTAAAAATAAAAAAAAAATTATACAAACTTTATGAAGCGAAACGAAATACGAATGAATGTACTCCTTAGTCAGTGTCAAAAGAAAAAATTAAATATGTGCCGTAACCTTAAAGTCAGTATTACCAAAAATCTGAGATTTACGCCTGTGCTAGAAAACGCAGTCTGTGATACGCAAGGAGTTAAAGATCACTTTAGATCTATCCTTGGGGGCATTTTCCAGGATGATTCTGCGTTATGCCATACAGCCAAAGTACAAGGTATCAGATGCATAAACAATTCACATAAGTTGTACACGTAGATGAGTGTTTTTATTTACATGTCCATTTTCTTTTGTCACAGAAAATAAAATGGTCGCAGTACCGCAACATTAACTATTTTACAATGGTCTGATAATAGTCATAATTTTTAACTGATTGAAAATATGTGGATCCACAAGGGATGAGAAATATTGAACAGGAAACCTGGATTACTGATACAGAAAAGGGAAGCATTTATACAAATTTGTTGTTCCTAAATACTATTTGAACATATATGAAAATCAATTTTGTAAGTGTCAGTCGTTGTACAGCCATCAACCAGGCCAAAGGGTGGTGGTCGATTTTGAATATTAGAGTCAGTCGATGTTGTTAGCGTTACTATTTTCACTCGAGGCAATATGATTGCATTATTTTATTGCAAATATTCAGTTCGGTTATCAACAGAGAAGGAAGTGGGCATGCATTTTTTTGTCATTGTGTTAAAAATTACTTTCCTTAGTTTCACTCCATGAAGTTTAATAAATATACTTTTTTATGTTTCAAACAGTGTGTGTAGACATATGTTTTATATTACCTACAGTAGTTTATGACTATTTACATTTTCTCGAGCCAAATATTGATTGCAACCTGTGTGACACAATGTTTTGGCTCCTCTCTCTGTATAAATATATATATATATATATATATATATATATATATATATATATATATATATATATATATATATATATATATTATATATATGACAGGCCCCAGGCCTGCTGGTAAAATGAGGAGGGCATCATCTCAATAAGAACGTCTTTATTTCCCTTCAATCACATAAAATCCAACATGGCGGTACTTTAGCACGCAACCGGGTGGTACAAAAGACAACATATCGGAGAGGAGTCACCACAGCTAAGCCTTCTCGAGTATGCTTTATCCTTCGTAAACGCTCGCTCCACCTTTAAATAGGCTTATTTACTCACAAATCCTTACGCGATGGAAAAGAGTTCGCTCTATTTTCATTTATTACTTCCTTAATTTTGAATCTAAACTTTTCAAACCTGACAAATATATATATGCTAGTATGCTCATTTTTCAGTAATAATGAATTAACACAATGAATTTCAATTTTTTAAAGCTAAAACAATGTTTGTTAACTTTCAAAAAAGAATAATGGCTTAATTTTTATTTTTGTAGAAAAACATTTTTATTAAATTTGTACATTTTAGGAGTATATATATATATATATATATACAGTCGACTCTCGATAATTCGAACTTTCGATAATACGAACCTCGCGCTAATTCAGTATATGCTCAGCCCCTAGAAAACTCTTGATATTTCGAACTAAAACCCTACGTTTTGGTACTCTCAATATTTCGAAGTAAAATTTGTGGTTGGCCAGACTACAACACGCGATAATTCGAAGTAATCCTATAAAGCTCTCGATAATTCGAACCTTCAATATTATGAAGTTAGATTCACTTCCTGTACCTAATTATCCCACGAGCGGTTTTTTTTTTTTACTGAGCTTATTTTCAGTCTAAATTGTGCATTTTGATAGAATAACTACTTTGTTTACTATATTTCCGGTATTTGCTAAGCAAAGTTTTGATTTATTCCTAAGATATCAGGTTTTTTTTTCTTTTTCCGTTGATACCCAAGCTTTAGATGGATAAAGGAAAAACTGCTTTATTTTTATTCACTGTACAGTAATGAAAGATGCTTCCTTTTACAAGTATTACTCAATAATTTTGATTTGGTGCTGAGTATTTATTACTAATAATGAGTCACATTTAAACAGATGTTTTTTTAAAAAAATAAAGCACTCAAACTACATCTTAAGATAATTCAGCAGAATCGTTTTATGGCAGATAATTGAGAAAGCGAAAATAAAACCTTTATATAAAAATGTACGAGGCAAAGACAGGAGAGACAGGGATTTTACTTGAATTCTATTATTTAAAAAAAAAGAGCGGTAATGTGCCACCAAGAATTGCTCCACGTGCCATAGTTGTCGACTTCTGCTATTAAGTTTATACCCGTAGCTGAGTGTGAACTTTGAATACGCCTTGTGTTCATTTAGATTCCAAAATTTTAAATAATTATTTATTTATTGTGGTGATTTACGTTTCCTACCAGTTAATTTCGATAAACCTTGGGCCCCTACTACACCTCACCTCAGTGTCGACTTATCACATGAAAGAACGACATGTCTTCTTTTAAAGTACAAGTGCTTAACAATTTCTGAAAGCAAAAAGTGAAAGAATCAGTTGAAGAAGGTGAGAGGAAGGTCGATGAAACCCACTGAGCTCACTCTCCACTATTCTGAAGAATAAAGAGAAAAATATTTAGTGCATCTTCGAGTAGAGTGAGAAAAACGCGTTAGTGTAATTTTCCACGTCTTGAACAGTGTTTAATTTCAGATGAGACAGTGTCGAGGGGACAAATATTCCGATGGGTGGCTCTTTATTGAAGGGAAAAGGCTAAAACATTCGCCAAAGAAATGGGAATTGAGTTTTCGGCTAGCGAGGATGCCTTACAAATTTTAAGAAAGGGAATGGATAGTCTTGAAAAAAAATGTGCGTGGAAAGTTCAAGCGTCGACATTAACGTTTGTTCTAAGTGGCAGAACTCGCTTTCGGATCTAATACTATAATTGAGCCACGTAACATTTTCAACACGGATGAAACCTGACTCTTTTTCAAGTGTGTTTGCCAGATAAAACATTTAGATTCAAAAAAGAAAATATCGTGGAGGAAAACATAGCAAAGGAGAAGTTAACAATTTTACTGGCTGCAAATATTTACGGCTCAGAAAAGATTACTCCCTCTCGTCATTGGAAAATCTACAAAACATCGGTGTTTCAAGGGTATAACTCGTTCCTACCAAATACCGCTCAAACAAGAAGGCACGGAAGACCGCCGGACTCTTTAATGAATGGTTGGTTTCACTGAACTCGGATGAAAAGAGGAAACGACATATTCTCTTATTTTTAGACAATTGTACTGTGCACAATAACGCACCACCTTTATCAAATGTGTGAAACTTCAATTTTTCCTCAAACTCAACTTCAAAACTTCAACCACTCGACAGGCATCGTACATAATTTTAAAACTTTTTATTGGCGTGAAGTCGTTAAAAAGTGTTTTGGGTAACGCGAAAATCAGCACAATGTAGCTACTTTTTCTATTTAACAACCATGATCATGATTGACAAGGCTTGGAGAGCTGTTACTCCTTTGACAATTCACAGCTATTTTAAAAGTCAGGCTTCCCCTCGCCAAATCTGGTTGATGTGGACGATACACTCACTGAATTTAATGCTGAACCATCCCTTTGGGAAGCTCTTCCAGAACAAGATTTGACGCGTTTGAATAATACGTGTTGTTGACACGGACATTGCTGCATGAAGAGCTCTATCTGACGCTGAAATTGTGGCTTTGGACACAATAATACAGAAAGTGATGAAGTCTAATCGGTGGAGTTGACTCCGGTAACTCTGTTAGAAGCTAAAGTGTCACTAAACAAACTACACAACTTTTTCCTTCAAAATCATGTTGATGCAGACATTTTACAGGCTTCATTTGTTCTAGAAAAATCTAGTGACAAAAGTTAGATTGAATGCCTTAAAACAAAAACAAAAAAAATAACAGATTTTTCGACCAAAGAAAGGATTAATTATATATAGTATGTATATTCTTTTAATAGTTGTTTTTTCAAGACATAAGTGTATTCTTTAAGGTATCAGTGCCCTTCGAAAATTTTTTTAAAAACTGTAATATTTGCTATTAAAATATTTTTACTGATGAAATCGCAACTTAAAACTATGAAAAATACGTTTAATATGTTACTTGTAGTACAAAAATTTAGGGAGTAAAGCATAGTGTAAATAGTAATTAAATTGATTATTAGAATAACGCATATAACTCAAATGTAAACAAAAATATCCCTTTTCTGTAAAATTGATGATGATCATTATAACATTTTTAGGGCTAATTACTATTTTCCTGATGATAATCAATTTATTACAATTTTTATCAAGTTTCGAGTAAAAGAACATTGTAAAATCCTTAAAAAATAATTACGAGCATGATATATGCCTTAGTTACTAAAAACATATCAACTATATAATTATGAAAGTAGTAGGGTTCTTTAAATCTATAAAACAAATATATTTATAAAATTTGAACTAATTTGGTTCACAACTTTTTCTGATATTTACGTTGTCAGATGTCAATACGTTAAACAAATTCATTTTGAGATAAATCAGAAATAAATTTTGAACTGCAAATTTTAATATTAAACACAATTAGATATACTTAAAATGCTCCTGATTTATAAATAACACCTTCTTTACTCTCTAAAACATTGATTTTTTTCCTTGTAGCTCTTAAAATTTTCTACGCTGCTTTACATTTGGTGTTGAATGTCGTTCTGCCGTCGTTAATTCTATTGATGTCAAGATGTTTGTATGTTTTTAAAAAAATAACCAAAGTTATATTAAGTTTTTTTAAAAATTTCAACACAACCCTTGTATCCATCATTAAAATTGGATCACAGCATCCAATGCAGATTTTAAAATTTTGAGGCACACGAAAACTTCCTTGGTACTCTCTGCCATATAACGCCATTTAAACACTCGTTTGAATTTTGTGTTTTGCCATGCAGGCATTCGTAAGCAGTTCTTTTGTACACAACTCTAAATATGTATAGGCTTAATCGTGTTTAGTACTTCATTTTGATAAGCCTTTATATTTTTCGTTTGGCTTTTGCCACAAGACAGTGCTCGCGGGCAGTAGCACCAACTATCTTTTTCCGATGGGACACTGCCCATGCATCAGTTTCTCGACACTTGATGAGCAATGAAACAAAGCCGCAAAACATTTTTCTGAAGACCAGATAGGTTTCCAACATTGCTACGAACAGCAATCCCATATTAGTTTTGCAATCGGTCAATAAAGAGTCGGTGAGTTTGCCTTTACCAGACAGATTTTTTAGACTTTAGTTTGCGCAATCTCGCACCTACAGCAATACGTAAC
>BMAU01013283.1:0-15858 GCA_019973935.1 Trichonephila clavipes
AAGTTATTGGCTTGGTCACCGAATCGTCGGTAAAGTGGCTGTCCTGCGTCAAAGCGTCGGTTTTTTTAAAAAAATCTTTCAATTTAAAAAAAAAAGTTATAGGAATTTCGCAAAACGGAGACCAGATTTAGATTTCTGGCAAAATTTCGAGTTAAATGAGTCACTTTGGTAAGTTTCTAGAGTGGAAAAAGAAAGTTATAGGCTTGGTCACGGAATCGTCGGTAAAGTGGCTGTCCAGCGTCAAAGAGTCGGTTTTTTAAAAGATGATATTTCAATTTAAAAAAAAGTTACCGGAATTTCTAAAAACGGAGACCAGATTTAGGTTTCTGGTAAAATTTCGAGTTAAATGGGTCACTTTGGTAAGTTTCTAGGGGAAAAAAAAAAAAAGTTATTGGCTTGGTCACCCAATCGTCGATAAGTTGGCTCAGCTTCAAAGCGTCTGGTTTTTTTAAAGATGATCTTTCAATTTAAAAAAAAAAGTTACCGGAATTTCTTAAATCGGAGACCAGATTTAGATTTCTGGTAAAATTTCGGGTTAAATGGGTCACTTTGGTAAGTTTCTAGGGTGGAAAAAAAAAAGTTATTGGCTTGGTCACCAAATCGTCGATAAGTTGGCTGTCCAGCTTCAAAGCGTCGGTTTTTTTAAAGATGATCTTTCAATTTAAAAAAAAAGTTATAGGAATTTCGCAAAACGGAGACCAGATTTAGATTTCTGGTAAAATTTCGGGTTAAATGGGTCACTTTGGTAAGTTTCTATTGTGGAAAAAAAAGTTATTGGCTTGGTCACCGAATCGTCGATAAGTTGGCTGTCAGCTTCAAAGCGTCGGTTTTTTTAAAGATGATCTTTCAATTTAAAAAAAAGTTACCGGAATTTCTTAAATCGGAGACCAGATTTAGATTTCTGGTAAAATTTCGGGTTAAATGGGTCACTTTGGTAAGTTTCTAGGGTGGAAAAAAAAAGTTATTGGCTTGGTCACCGAATCGTCGATAAGTGGCTGTCCAGCGTCAAAGCGTCGGTTTTTTTAAAGATGATCTTTCAATTTAAAAAAAAAAGTTATAGGAATTTCGCAAACGGAGACCAGATTTAGATTTCTGGTAAAATTTCGGGTTAAATGGGTCACTTTGGTAAGTTTCTAAGGCTAAAAAAAAAGTTATTGGCTTGGTCACCGAATCGTCGGTAAAGTGGCTGTCCAGCGTCAAAGCGTCGGTTTTTTTAAAAATGATCTTTCAATTTAAAAAAAAAAAGTTATAGGAATTTCGCAAAACGGAGACCAGATTTAGATTTCTGGTAAAATTTCGAGTTAAATGGGTCACTTTGGTAAGTTTCTAGGGTGGAAAAAAAAAGTTATTGGCTTGGTCACCGAATCGTCGATAAGTGGCTGTCCAGCGTCAAAGCGTCGGTTTTTTTAAAGATGATCTTTCAATTTAAAAAAGTTACCGGAATTTCTTAAATCGGAGACCAGATTTAGATTTCTGGTAAAATTTCGGGTTAAATGGGTCACTTTGGTAAGTTTCTAGAGTGGAAAAAAAAAGTTATTGGCTTGGTCACCGAATCGTCGATAAGTTGGCTGTCATGCTTCAAAGCGTCGGTTTTTTTAAAGATGATCTTTCAATTTAAAAAAAAAGTTACCGGAATTTCTTAAATCGGAGACCAGATTTAGATTTCTGCTAAAATTTCGGGTTAAATGGGTCACTTTGGTAAGTTTCTAGGGTGGAAAAAAAAAGTTATTGGCTTGGTCACCGAATCGTCGGTAAAGTGGCTGTCCTGCGTCAAAGCGTCGGTTTTTTTAAAAAAATCTTTCAATTTAAAAAAAAAAGTTATAGGAATTTCGCAAAACGGAGACCAGATTTAGATTTCTGGTAAAATTTCGAGTTAAATGAGTCACTTTGGTAAGTTTCTAGAGTGGAAAAAGAAAGTTATAGGCTTGGTCACGGAATCGTCGGTAAAGTGGCTGTCCAGCGTCAAAGTGTCGGTTTTTTAAAAGATGATCTTTCAATTTAAAAAAAAAAGTTACCGGAATTTCTTAAATCGGAGACCAGATTTAGGTTTCTGGTAAAATTTCGAGTTAAATGGGTCACTTTGGTAAGTTTCTAGGGTGGAAAAAAAAAGTTATTGGCTTGGTCACCCAATCGTCGATAAGTTGGCTCAGCTTCAAAGCGTCTGGTTTTTTAAAGATGATCTTTCAATTTAAAAAAAAGTTACCGGAATTTCTTAAATCGGAGACCAGATTTAGATTTCTGGTAAAATTTCGGGTTAAATGGGTCACTTTGGTAAGTTTCTAGGGTGGGAAAAAAAGTTATTGGCTTGGTCACCGAATCGTCGATAAGTTGGCTGTCCAGCTTCAAAGCGTCGGTTTTTTTAAAGATGATCTTTCAATTTAAAAAAAAAGTTACCGGAATTTCTTAAACGGAGACCAGATTTAGATTTCTGGTAAAATTTCGGGTTAAATGGGTCACTTTGGTAAGTTTCTAGGTGGAAAAAAAAAGTTATTGGCTTGGTCACCGAATCGTCGATAAAGTGGCTGTCCAGCGTCAAAGCGTCGGTTTTTTTAAAAATGATCTTTCAATTTAAAAAAAAAGTTATAGGAATTTCGCAAAACGGAGACCAGATTTAGATTTCTGGTAAAATTTCGGGTTAAATGGGTCACTTTGGTAAGTTTCTAGGTGGAAAAAAAAAGTTATTGGCTTGGTCACCGAATCGTCGATAAGTTGGCTGTCCAGCGTCAAAGCGTCGGTTTTTTTAAAGATGATCTTTCAATTTAAAAAAAAGTTACCGGAATTTCGCAAATCGGAGACCAGATTTAGATTTCTGGTAAAATTTCGGGTTAAATGGGTCACTTTGGTAAGTTTCTAGGGTGGAAAAAAAAAAAGTTATTGGCTTGGTCACCGAATCGTCGATAAGTGGCTGTCCAGCGTCAAAGCGTCGGTTTTTTAAAGATGATCTTTCAATTTAAAAAAAAGTTACCGGAATTTCGCAAATCGGAGACCAGATTTAGATTTCTGGTAAAATTTCGGGTTAAATGGGTCACTTTGGTAAGTTTCTAGGGTGGAAAAAAAAAGTTATTGGCTTGGTCACCGAATCGTCGATAAGTTGGCTGTCCAGCTTCAAAGCGTCGGTTTTTTTAAAGATGATCTTTCAATTTAAAAAAAAAAAAAGTTACCGGAATTTCTTAAATCGGAGACCAGATTTAGATTTCTGGTAAAATTTCGGGTTAAATGGGTCACTTTGGTAAGTTTCTAGGGTGGAAAAAAAAAAAGTTATTGGCTTGGTCACCGAATCGTCGATAAGTTGGCTGTCCAGCTTCAAAGCGTCGGTTTTTTAAAGATGATCTTTCAATTTAAAAAAAAAGTTACCGGAATTTCTTAAATCGGAGACCAGATTTAGATTTCTGGTAAAATTTCGGGTTAAATGGGTCACTTTGGTAAGTTTCTAGGGTGGAAAAAAAAGTTATTGGCTTGGTCACCGAATCGTCGATAAGTTGGCTGTCCAGCTTCAAAGCGTCGGTTTTTTTAAAGATGATCTTTCAATTTAAAAAAAAGTTACCGGAATTTTTAAATCGGAGACCAGATTTAGATTTCTGGTAAAATTTCGGGTTAAATGGGGCACTTTGGTAAGTTTCTAGGGTGGAAAAAAAAAGTTATTGGCTTGGTCACCGAATCGTCGATAAAGTGGCTGTCCAGCGTCAAAGCGTCGGTTTTTTAAAAGATGATCTTTCAATTTAAAAAAAAGTTACCGGAATTTTTAAAACGGAGATCAGATTTAGATTTCTGTTAAAATTTCGAGTTAAATGGGTCACTTTGGTAAGTTTCTAGGGTGGAAAAAAAAAGTTATTGGCTTGGTCACCGAATCGTCGATAAGTTGGCTGTCCAGCTTCAAAGCGTCGGTTTTTTAAAGATGATCTTTCAATTTAAAAAAAAAGTTACCGGAATTTCTTAAATCGGAGACCAGATTTAGATTTCTGGTAAAATTTCGGGTTAAATGGGTCACTTTGGTAAGTTTCTAGGTGGAAAAAAAAGTTATTGGCTTGGTCACCGAATCGTCGATAAGTTGGCTGTCAGCTTCAAAGCGTCGGTTTTTTTAAAGATGATCTTTCAATTTAAAAAAAAGTTACCGGAATTTCTTAAATCGGAGACCAGATTTAGATTTCTGGTAAAATTTCGGGTTAAATGGGTCACTTTGGTAAGTTTCTAAGGATAAAAAAAAAAGTTATTGGCTTGGTCACCGAATCGTCGGTAAAGTGGCTGTCCAGCGTCAAAGCGTCGGTTTTTTTAAAAATGGTCTTTTAATTTAAAAAAAAAAGTTATAGGAATTTCGCAAAACGGAGACCAGATTTAGATTTTGGTAAAATTTCGAGTTAAATGGGTCACTTTGGTAAGTTTCTAGAGTGGAAAAAAAAAGTTATTGGCTTGGTCACCGAATCGTCGGTAAAGTGGCTGTCCAGCGTCAAAGCGTCGGTTTTTTAAAAGATGATCTTTCAATTTAAAAAAAAAAAAGTTACCGGAATTTCTTAAATCGGAGACCAGATTTAGATTTCTGGTAAAATTTCGGGTTAAATGGGTCACTTTGGTAAGTTTCTAGGGTGGAAAAAAAAAGTTATTGGCTTGGTCACCGAATCGTCGATAAGTTGGCTGTCAGCTTCAAAGCGTCGGTTTTTTTAAAGATGATCTTTCAATTTAAAAAAAAAAAAAAGTTACCGGAATTTCTTAAATCGGAGACCAGATTTAGATTTCTGGTAAAATTTCGGGTTAAATGGGTCACTTTGGTAAGTTTCTAGGGTGGAAAAAAAAAAAAGTTATTGGCTTGGTCACCGAATCGTCGATAAAGTGGCTGTCCAGCGTCAAAGCGTCGGTTTTTTTAAAAATGATCTTTCAATTTAAAAAAAAGTTATAGGAATTTCGCAAAACGGAGACCAGATTTAGATTTCTGGTAAAATTTCGAGTTAAATGGGTCACTTTGGTAAGTTTCTAGAGTGGAAAAAAAAAGTTATTGGCTTGGTCACCGAATCGTCGGTAAAGTGGCTGTCCAGCGTCAAAGCGTCGGTTTTTTAAAAGATGATCTTTCAATTTAAAAAAAAAAGTTACCGGAATTTCTTAAATCGGAGACCAGATTTAGATTTCTGGTAAAATTTCGGGTTAAATGGGTCACTTTGGTAAGTTTCTAGGGTGGAAAAAAAAAAAGTTATTGGCTTGGTCACCGAATCGTCGATAAGTTGGCTGTCAGCTTCAAAGCGTCGGTTTTTTTAAAGATGATCTTTCAATTTAAAAAAAAAAGTTACCGGAATTTCTTAAATCGGAGACCAGATTTAGATTTCTGGTAAAATTTCGGGTTAAATGGGTCACTTTGGTAAGTTTCTAGGGTAAAAAAAAAAAAAAGTTATTGGCTTGGTCACCGAATCGTCGATAAAGTGGCTGTCCAGCGTCAAAGCGTCGGTTTTTTTAAAATGATCTTTCAATTTAAAAAAAAAAGTTATAGGAATTTCGCAAAACGGAGACCAGATTTAGATTTCTGGTAAAATTTCGAGTTAAATGGGTCACTTTGGTAAGTTTCTAGAGTGGAAAAAAAAGTTATTGGCTTGGTCACCGAATCGTCGGATAAAGTTGGCTGTCCAGCGTCAAAGCGTCGGTTTTTTAAAGATGATCTTTCAATTTAAAAAAAAGTTACCGGAATTTCTTAAATCGGAGACCAGATTTAGATTTCTGGTAAAATTTCGGGTTAAATGGGTCACTTTGGTAAGTTTCTAGGTGGAAAAAAAAAAAAAGTTATTGGCTTGGTCACCGAATCGTCGATAAGTTGGCTGTCCAGCTTCAAAGCGTCGGTTTTTTTTAAAGATGATCTTTCAATTTAAAAAGTTACCGGAATTTCTTAAATCGGAGACCAGATTTAGATTTCTGGTAAAATTTCGGGTTAAATGGGTCACTTTGGTAAGTTTCTAGGTGGAAAAAAAAAGTTATTGGCTTGGTCACCGAATCGTCGATAAGTTGGCTGTCCAGCTTCAAAGCGTCGGTTTTTTTAAAGATGATCTTTCAATTTAAAAAAAGTTACCGGAATTTTAAATCGGAGACCAGATTTAGATTTCTGGTAAAATTTCGGGTTAAATGGGTCACTTTGGTAAGTTTCTAGGGTGGAAAAAAAAAGTTATTGGCTTGGTCACCGAATCGTCGATAAGTTGGCTGTCCAGCTTCAAAGCGTCGGTTTTTTTAAAGATGATCTTTCAATTTAAAAAAAAAAGTTACCGGAATTTCTTAAATCGGAGACCAGATTTAGATTTCTGGTAAAATTTCGGGTTAAATGGGTCACTTTGGTAAGTTTCTAGGGTGGAAAAAAAAAGTTATTGGCTTGGTCACCCAATCGTCGATAAAGTGGCTGTCCAGCGTCAAAGCGTCGGTTTTTTAAAAATGATCTTTCAATTTAAAAAAAAAAAGTTACCGGAATTTCGCAAAACGGAGACCAGATTTAGATTTCTGGTAAAATTTCGGGTTAAATGGGTCACTTTGGTAAGTTTCTAGGGTGGAAAAAAAAGTTATTGGCTTGGTCACCGAATCGTCGATAAAGTTGGCTGTCCAGCTTCAAAGCGTCGGTTTTTTTAAAGATGATCTTTCAATTTAAAAAAAAAAAGTTACCGGAATTTCTTAAATCGGAGACCAGATTTAGATTTCTGGTAAAATTTCGGGTTAAATGGGTCACTTTGGTAAGTTTCTAGGTGGAAAAAAAAAGTTATTGGCTTGGTCACCGAATCGTCGATAAGTTGGCTGTCCAGCTTCAAAGCGTCGGTTTTTTTAAAGATGATCTTTCAATTTAAAAAAAAAAAAGTTACCGGAATTTCGCAAATCGGAGACCAGATTTAGATTTCTGGTAAAATTTCGGGTTAAATGGGTCACTTTGGTAAGTTTCTAGGGTGGAAAAAAAAAGTTATTGGCTTGGTCACCGAATCGTCGGTAAAGTGGCTGTCCAGCGTCAAAGCGTCGGTTTTTTTAAAAATGATCTTTCAATTTAAAAAAGTTATAGGAATTTCGCAAAACGGAGACCAGATTTAGATTTCTGGTAAAATTTCGAGTTAAATGGGTCACTTTGGTAAGTTTCTAGGGTGGAAAAAAAAAGTTATTGGCTTGGTCACCGAATCGTCGGTAAAGTGGCTGTCCAGCGTCAAAGCGTCGGTTTTTTAAAAGATGATCTTTCAATTTAAAAAAAAAGTTACCGGAATTTCTTAAATCGGAGACCAGATTTAGATTTCTGGTAAAATTTCGAGTTAAATGGGTCACTTTGGTAAGTTTCTAGAGTGGAAAAAAAAGTTATTGGCTTGGTCACCGAATCGTCGATAAGTTGGCTGTCAGCTTCAAAGCGTCGGTTTTTTAAAGATGATCTTTCAATTTAAAAAAAAAAAAGTTACCGGAATTTCTTAAATCGGAGACCAGATTTAGATTTCTGGTAAAATTTCGGGTTAAATGGGTCACTTTGGTAAGTTTCTAGGTGGAAAAAAAAGTTATTGGCTTGGTCACCGAATCGTCGATAAGTTGGCTGTCCAGCTTCAAAGCGTCGGTTTTTTTAAAGATGATCTTTCAATTTAAAAAAAGTTACCGGAATTTCTTAAATCGGAGACCAGATTTAGATTTCTGCTAAAATTTCGGGTTAAATGGGTCACTTTGGTAAGTTTCTAAGGCTAAAAAAAAAGTTATTGGCTTGGTCACCGAATCGTCGGTAAAGTGGCTGTCCAGCGTCAAAGCGTCGGTTTTTTTAAAAAAATCTTTCAATTTAAAAAAAAAAAGTTATAGGAATTTCGCAAAACGGAGACCAGATTTAGATTTCTGGTAAAATTTCGTGTTAAATGTGTCACTTTGGTAAGTTTCTAGAGTGGAAAAATAAAGTTATAGGCTTGGTCACGGAATCGTCGGTAAAGTGGCTGTCCAGCGTCAAAGTGTCGGTTTTTTAAAAGATGATCTTTCAATTTAAAAAAAAAGTTACCGGAATTTCTTAAATCGGAGACCAGATTTAGATTTCTGGTAAAATTTCGAGTTAAATGGGTCACTTTGGTAAGTTTCTAGGGTGGAAAAAAAAAAAAGTTATTGGCTTGGTCACCCAATCGTCGATAAGTTGGCTGTCAGCTTCAAAGCGTCGGTTTTTTAAAGATGATCTTTCAATTTAAAAAAAAGTTACCGGAATTTCTTAAATCGGAGACCAGATTTAGATTTCTGGTAAAATTTCGGGTTAAATGGGTCACTTTGGTAAGTTTCTAGGGTGGAAAAAAAAGTTATTGGCTTGGTCACCGAATCGTCGATAAGTTGGCTGTCCAGCTTCAAAGCGTCGGTTTTTTTAAAGATGATCTTTCAATTTAAAAGTTACCGGAATTTCTTAAATCGGAGACCAGATTTAGATTTCTGGTAAAATTTCGGGTTAAATGGGTCACTTTGGTAAGTTTCTAGGGTGGAAAAAAAAAGTTATTGGCTTGGTCACCGAATCGTCGGTAAAGTGGCTGTCCAGCGTCAAAGCGTCGGTTTTTTTAAAAATGATCTTTCAATTAAAAAAAAAAGTTATAGGAATTTCGCAAAACGGAGACCAGATTTAGATTTCTGGTAAAATTTCGAGTTAAATGGGTCACTTTGGTAAGTTTCTAGGGTGGAAAAAAAAAAAGTTATTGGCTTGGTCACCGAATCGTCGATAAGTTGGCTGTCCAGCTTCAAAGCGTCGGTTTTTTAAAGATGATCTTTCAATTTAAAAAAAAAGTTACCGGAATTTCTTAAATCGGAGACCAGATTTAGATTTCTGGTAAAATTTCGGGTTAAATGGGTCACTTTGGTAAGTTTCTAGGGGGGAAAAAAAAAAAAGTTATTGGCTTGGTCACCGAATCGTCGATAAGTTGGCTGTCCAGCTTCAAAGCGTCGGTTTTTTTAAATATGATCTTTCAATTTAAAAAAAAAAGTTACCGGAATTTCTTAAATCGGAGACCAGATTTAGATTTCTGGTAAAATTTCGGGTTAAATGGGTCACTTTGGTAAGTTTCTAAGGCTAAAAAAAAAAAAAGTTATTGGCTTGGTCACCGAATCGTCGGTAAAGTGGCTGTCCAGCGTCAAAGCGTCGGTTTTTTAAAAATGATCTTTCAATTTAAAAAAAAGTTATAGGAATTTCGCAAAACGGAGACCAGATTTAGATTTCTGGTAAAATTTCGAGTTAAATGGGTCACTTTGGTAAGTTTCTAGGTGGAAAAAAAAAGTTATTGGCTTGGTCACGGAATCGTCGGTAAAGTGGCTGTCCAGCGTCAAAGCGTCGGTTTTTTAAAAGATCATCTTTCAATTTAAAAAAAAAAGTTACCGGAATTTCTTAAATCGGAGCCAGATTTAGATTTCTGGTAAAATTTCGGGTTAAATGGGTCACTTTGGTAAGTTTCTAGAGTGGAAAAAAAAAGTTATTGGCTTGGTCACCGAATCGTCGATAAGTTGGCTGTCAGCTTCAAAGCGTCGGTTTTTTTAAAGATGATCTTTCAATTTAAAAAAAGTTACCGGAATTTCTTAAATCGGAGACCAGATTTAGATTTCTGCTAAAATTTCGGGTTAAATGGGTCACTTTGGTAAGTTTCTAAGGCTAAAAAAAAAGTTATTGGCTTGGTCACCGAATCGTCGGTAAAGTGGCTGTCCTGCGTCAAAGCGTCGGTTTTTTTAAAAAAAATCTTTCAATTTAAAAAAAAGTTATAGGAATTTCGCAAAACGGAGACCAGATTTAGATTTCTGGTAAAATTTCGAGTTAAATGAGTCACTTTGGTAAGTTTCTAGAGTGGAAAAAGAAAGTTATAGGCTTGGTCACGGAATCGTCGGTAAAGTGGCTGTCCAGCGTCAAAGTGTCGGTTTTTTAAAAGATGATCTTTCAATTTAAAAAAAAAGTTACCGGAATTTCTTAAATCGGAGACCAGATTTAGGTTTCTGGTAAAATTTCGAGTTAAATGGGTCACTTTGGTAAGTTTCTAGGGTGGAAAAAAAAAAAGTTATTGGCTTGGTCACCCAATCGTCGATAAGTTGGCTCAGCTTCAAAGCGTCTGTTTTTTTAAAGATGATCTTTCAATTTAAAAAAAAAGTTACCGGAATTTCTTAAATCGGAGACCAGATTTAGATTTCTGGTAAAATTTCGGGTTAAATGGGTCACTTTGGTAAGTTTCTAGGGTGGAAAAAAAAGTTATTGGCTTGGTCACCGAATCATCGATAAGTCGGCTGTCCAGCTTCAAAGCGTCGGTTTTTTTTAAAGATGATCTTTCAATTTAAAAAAAAAAAGTTACCGGAATTTCGCAAAACGGAGACCAGATTTAGATTTCTGGTAAAATTTCGGGTTAAATGGGTCACTTGGTAAGTTTCTAAGGTGGAAAAAAAAAGTTATTGGCTTGGTCACCGAATCGTCGGTAAAGTGGCTGTCCAGCGTCAAAGCGTCGGTTTTTTAAAAATGATCTTTCAATTTAAAAAAAAAAAGTTATAGGAATTTCGCAAAACGGAGACCAGATTTAGATTTCTGGTAAAATTTCGAGTTAAATGGGTCACTTTGGTAAGTTTCTAGAGTGGAAAAAAAAAGTTATTGGCTTGGTCACCGAATCGTCGGATAAAGTGGCTGTCCAGCGTCAAAGCGTCGGTTTTTTAAAAGATGATCTTTCAATTTAAAAAAAAAAGTTACCGGAATTTCGCAAAATCGGAGACCAGATTTAGATTTCTGGTAAAATTTCGAGTTAAATGGGTCACTTTGGTAAGTTTCTAGGTGGAAAAAAAAAGTTATTGGCTTGGTCACCGAATCGTCGATAAGTTGGCTGTCAGCTTCAAAGCGTCGGTTTTTTAAAGATGATCTTTCAATTAAAAAAAAAAAGTTACCGGAATTTCTTAAATCGGAGACCAGATTTAGATTTCTGGTAAAATTTCGGGTTAAATGGGTCACTTTGGTAAGTTTCTAGGGTGGAAAAAAAAAAAAGTTATTGGCTTGGTCACCGAATCGTCGATAAGTTGGCTGTCCAGCTTCAAAGCGTCGGTTTTTTTAAAGATGATCTTTCAATTTAAAAAAAAAAAAGTTACCGGAATTTCTTAAATCGGAGACCAGATTTAGATTTCTGGTAAAATTTCGGGTTAAATGGGTCACTTTGGTAAGTTTCTAAGGAAAAAAAAGTTATTGGCTTGGTCACCGAATCGTCGGTAAAGTGGCTGTCCAGCGTCAAAGCGTCGGTTTTTTTAAAAATGATCTTTCAATTTAAAAAAAAAAAAAGTTACCGGAATTTCGCAAAACGGAGACCAGATTTAGATTTCTGGTAAAATTTCGAGTTAAATGGGTCACTTTGGTAAGTTTCTAGGGTGGAAAAAAAAGTTATTGGCTTGGTCACCGAATCGTCGATAAGTTGGCTGTCCAGCTTCAAAGCGTCGGTTTTTTTAAAGATGATCTTTCAATTAAAAAAAAAAAAAGTTACCGGAATTTCTTAAATCGGAGACCAGATTTAGATTTCTGGTAAAATTTCGGGTTAAATGGGTCACTTTGGTAAGTTTCTAGGTGGAAAAAAAAAGTTATTGGCTTGGTCACCGAATCGTCGATAAGTTGGCTGTCCAGCTTCAAAGCGTCGGTTTTTTTTAAAGATGATCTTTCAATTTAAAAAAAAAAAGTTACCGGAATTTCTTAAAACGGAGACCAGATTTAGATTTCTGGTAAAATTTCGAGTTAAATGGGTCACTTTGGTAAGTTTCTAAGGTGGAAAAAAAAAGTTATTGGCTTGGTCACCGAATCGTCGATAAAGTGGCTGTCCAGCGTCAAAGCGTCGGTTTTTTAAAAGATGATCTTTCAATTTAAAAAAAAAAGTTACCGGAATTTCTTAAATCGGAGACCAGATTTAGATTTCTGGTAAAATTTCGGGTTAAATGGGTCACTTTGGTAAGTTTCTAGGTGGAAAAAAAAAGTTATTGGCTTGGTCACCGAATCGTCGATAAGTTGGCTGTCAGCTTCAAAGCGTCGGTTTTTTTAAAGATGATCTTTCAATTTAAAAAAAAAAAGTTACCGGAATTTCTTAAATCGGAGACCAGATTTAGATTTCTGCTAAAATTTCGGGTTAAATGGGTCACTTTGGTAAGTTTCTAAGGCTAAAAAAAAAAAGTTATTGGCTTGGTCACCGAATCGTCGGTAAAGTGGCTGTCCTGCGTCAAAGCGTCGGTTTTTTTAAAAAAATCTTTCAATTTAAAAAAAAGTTATAGGAATTTCGCAAAACGGAGACCAGATTTAGATTTCTGGTAAAATTTCGAGTTAAATGAGTCACTTTGGTAAGTTTCTAGAGTGGAAAAAGAAAGTTATAGGCTTGGTCACGGAATCGTCGGTAAAGTGGCTGTCCAGCGTCAAAGTGTCGGTTTTTTAAAAGATGATCTTTCAATTTAAAAAAGTTACCGGAATTTCTTAAATCGGAGACCAGATTTAGGTTTCTGGTAAAATTTCGAGTTAAATGGGTCACTTTGGTAAGTTTCTAGGGTGGAAAAAAAAGTTATTGGCTTGGTCACCGAATCGTCGATAAGTTGGCTGTCAGCTTCAAAGCGTCGGTTTTTTAAAGATGATCTTTCAATTTAAAAAAAAGTTACCGGAATTTCTTAAATCGGAGACCAGATTTAGATTTCTGGTAAAATTTCGGGTTAAATGGGTCACTTTGGTAAGTTTCTAGGGTAAAAAAAAAAAAAGTTATTGGCTTGGTCACCGAATCGTCGATAAGTTGGCTGTCCAGCTTCAAAGCGTCGGTTTTTTTAAAGATGATCTTTCAATTTAAAAAAAAGTTACCGGAATTTCTTAAAACGGAGACCAGATTTAGATTTCTGGTAAAATTTCGGGTTAAATGGGTCACTTTGGTAAGTTTCTAGGTGGAAAAAAAAAGTTATTGGCTTGGTCACCGAATCGTCGATAAAGTGGCTGTCCAGCGTCAAAGCGTCGGTTTTTTTAAAGATGATCTTTCAATTTAAAAAAAAAAAGTTACCGGAATTTCTTAAATCGGAGACCAGATTTAGATTTCTGGTAAAATTTCGGTTAAATGGGTCACTTTGGTAAGTTTCTAGGGTGGAAAAAAAAAGTTATTGGCTTGGTCACCGAATCGTCGATAAGTTGGCTGTCCAGCTTCAAAGCGTCGGTTTTTTTAAAGATGATCTTTCAATTTAAAAAAAAAAGTTACCGGAATTTCTTAAATCGGAGACCAGATTTAGATTTCTGGTAAAATTTCGGGTTAAATGGGTCACTTTGGTAAGTTTCTAGGGTGGAAAAAAAAAAGTTATTGGCTTGGTCACCGAATCGTCGATAAGTTGGCTGTCCAGCTTCAAAGCGTCGGTTTTTTTAAAGATGATCTTTCAATTAAAAAAAAAAGTTACCGGAATTTCTTAAATCGGAGACCAGATTTAGATTTCTGGTAAAATTTCGGGTTAAATGGGTCACTTTGGTAAGTTTCTAGGGTGGAAAAAAAAGTTATTGGCTTGGTCACCGAATCGTCGATAAGTTGGCTGTCCAGCGTCAAAGCGTCGGTTTTTTTAAAGATGATCTTTCAATTTAAAAAAAAAGTTACCGGAATTTCGCAAAACGGAGACCAGATTTAGATTTCTGGTAAAATTTCGGGTTAAATGGGTCACTTTGGTAAGTTTCTAGGGTGGAAAAAAAAAGTTATTGGCTTGGTCACCGAATCGTCGGTAAAGTGGCTGTCCAGCGTCAAAGCGTCGGTTTTTTTAAAAATGGTCTTTTAATTAAAAAAAAAAGTTACCGGAATTTCTTAAATCGGAGACCAGATTTAGATTTCTGGTAAAATTTCGGGTTAAATGGGTCACTTTGGTAAGTTTCTAGGGTGGAAAAAAAAAAAAGTTATTGGCTTGGTCACCGAATCGTCGATAAGTTGGCTGTCCAGCTTCAAAGCGTCGGTTTTTTAAAGATGATCTTTCAATTTAAAAAAAAAAGTTACCGGAATTTCTTAAATCGGAGACCAGATTTAGATTTCTGGTAAAATTTCGGGTTAAATGGGTCACTTTGGTAAGTTTCTAGGGCTAAAAAAAAAAAAAAGTTATTGGCTTGGTCACCGAATCGTCGATAAGTGGCTGTCCAGCGTCAAAGCGTCGGTTTTTTTAAAAATGATCTTTCAATTTAAAAAAAGTTACCGGAATTTCGCAAAACGGAGACCAGATTTAGATTTCTGGTAAAATTTCGAGTTAAATGGGTCACTTTGGTAAGTTTCTAGAGTCAAAAAAAAAAAAAAAGTTATTGGCTTGGTCACCGAATCGTCGATAAGTTGGCTGTCCAGCGTCAAAGCGTCGGTTTTTTAAAAGATGATCTTTCAATTTAAAAAAAAAGTTACCGGAATTAAAAAAGACCAGATTTAGATTTCTGGTAAAATTTCGGGTTAAATGGGTCACTTTGGTAAGTTTCTAGGGTGGAAAAAAAAAGTTATTGGCTTGGTCACCGAATCGTCGATAAGTTGGCTGTCCAGCTTCAAAGCGTCGGTTTTTTTAAAGATGATCTTTCAATTTAAAAAAAAAAAGTTTCCGGAATTTCTTAAATCGGAGACCAGATTTAGATTTCTGGTAAAATTTCGAGTTAAATGGATCACTTTGGTAAGTTTCTAGGGTGGAAAAAAAAAAAAGTTATTGGCTTGGTCACCGAATCGTCGTAAAGTGGCTGTCCAGCGTCAAAGCGTCGGTTTTTTTAAAGATGATCTTTCAATTTAAAAAAAAAAGTTACCGGAATTTCGCAAATCGGAGACCAGGTTTAGATTTCTGGTAAAATTTCGGGTTAAATGGGTCACTTTGGTAAGTTTCTAGGGTGGAAAAAAAAAGTTATTGGCTTGGTCACCGAATCGTCGATAAGTTGGCTGTCCAGCTTCAAAGGGTCGGTTTTTTTTAAAGATGATCTTTCAATTTATCTTTCAAAAAAAAAAGTTACCGGAATTTCTTAAATCGGAGACCAGATTTAGATTTCTGCTAAAATTTCGGGTTAAATGGGTCACTTTGGTAAGTTTCTAAGGCTAAAAAAAAAAAAAAAGTTATTGGCTTGGTCACCGAATCGTCGGTAAAGTGGCTGTCCAGCGTCAAAGCGTCGGTTTTTTTAAAAAAATGATCTTTCAATTTAAAAAAAAAGTTATAGGAATTTCGCAAAACGGAGACCAGATTTAGATTTCTGGTAAAATTTCGAGTTAAATGGGTCACTTTGGTAAGTTTCTAGAGTGGAAAAAAAAAGTTATAGGCTTGGTCACGGAATCGTCGGTAAAGTGGCTGTCCAGCGTCAAAGTGTCGGTTTTTTAAAAGATGATCTTTCAATTAAAAAAAAAAAGTTACCGGAATTTCTTAAATCGGAGACCAGATTTAGATTTCTGGTAAAATTTCGGGTTAAATGGGTCACTTTGGTAAGTTTCTAGAGTGGAAAAAAAAAAAAGTTATTGGCTTGGTCACCGAATCGTCGATAAGTTGGCTGTCATGCTTCAAAGCGTCGGTTTTTTTAAAGATGATCTTTCAATTTAAAAAAAAAGTTACCGGAATTTCTTAAATCGGAGACCAGATTTAGATTTCTGCTAAAATTTCGGGTTAAATGGGTCACTTTGGTAAGTTTCTAAGGCTAAAAAAAAGTTATTGGCTTGGTCACCGAATCGTCGGTAAAGTGGCTGTCCTGCGTCAAAGCGTCGGTTTTTTTAAAAAAAATCTTTCAATTTAAAAAAAAAGTTATAGGAATTTCGCAAAACGGAGACCAGATTTAGATTTCTGGTAAAATTTCGAGTTAAATGAGTCACTTTGGTAAGTTTCTAGAGTGGAAAAAGAAAGTTATAGGCTTGGTCACGGAATCGTCGGTAAAGTGGCTGTCCAGCGTCAAAGTGTCGGTTTTCAATTTAAAAAAAAAGTTACCGGAATTTCTTAAAT